>JBAKGL012816144.1:0-10920 GCA_037178445.1 Onykia robusta | reverse complement strand
GACCATGTAGTAGTTTTTAAACCCATATGTCCAATACCCTCCTTCCCCAGAATAATCAAAACAAACCCAACAATCACTTTCAAAATCACTTTCACAACAAGAATTTAAAACAAAACAAAAAGGTGTTTTATAACAACAGAGAAACACTTTTTCGTTATCAATTATTCATGTGTTAATATCATTTTATTTGAAATTGTCATTATCATTATCGAATAATATGGAATACAATTTATTGACCGGCATTGTTTTTTTCTTCCAATTCCAGAATACATGAAAAGTCAAAAGAATCCAACAACAGAGCCCGTGGCAAAACATCCGCGGAGGTCATAGATTGTTGATCATCTGTCTGAAATGGTAAGCAAAAAAGATTTGTTTTTATAGAAATCAAGCATTTTGTAATGATGAGAATAGTGCAACTTAAATAAAAGCTTAGAAAGAAAGTAGGTTTATATTATTTTAGAATGATTGATTCATCTAAGTTTGAAATCCCCAGAACTCCCCAAAAATCCTAGGCGAGGTCGATATGAATTCATCAAAGTTTGAAATCCCCAGAACTCCCCAAAAATCCTAGGCGAGGTCGATATGAATTCATTTAAGTTTGAAATCCCCAGAAATCCCCAAAAATCCTAACCGAGGTCGATATGAATTCATCTAAGTTTGAAATCCACAGAACTCCCCAAAAATCCTAACCGAGCTCGATATGAATTCATCTAAGTTTGAAATCCACAGAACTCCCCCAAAATCCTAGGCGAGGTCGATATGAATTCATCTAAGTTTGAAATCCCCAGAAATCCCCAGAACTCCCCAAAAATCCTAGGCGAGGTCGATATGAATTCATCAAAGTTTGAAATCCCCAGAAATCCCCAGAACTCCCCCAAAATCCTAGGCGAGGTCGATATGAATTCATCAAAGTTTGAAATCCCCAGAACTCCCCAAAAATCGTAGCCGAGGTCAATATGAATACAAAACTTGAACGATGAGGGATTCAGTAAACGAAATCCATCTGATCTGGTTTTATCTGATAGGCAATTAAAATGACACCAACAAAGGGAAAAGATATAAAGGAAAATGTAATAAAGTTTGAAAATTCCTTTTATCAAATGTCGTTTCATTCAAAACACTTCTATATTTCATCAGTTTGTAAATATTAAGCGGTTTTCTCGTTCCCCTTCGGCGGCGACCACTTCTACGTCCTTAATTGAAAGCCATTCGAATAGTTTGACTTGTCCTTGACGAAAGTTTTTTGCTTAATTAAATCTAAATAAGCAAATAATGGTTATTTAAATAAGTTATTTCGCGAAAAATGATATATGTAAATTTTAAAATGATTTAAAACATAACTTTGGAGGAAGAAATTATTAAATATAGAAAAAAAAAAAAAAATTTCCAATTTGTCAACTTCAGTGAAAAAAAAAGCAAAAAAATCTACAAATAATGTTGAAATTTTTTTTTATAAAAAAAAATAATTTAACATTTTGTAAGAAATAAGAAAAACTTTTAAAAATAATATAAAACCGTCTGTTTCATATTTTTGATACTAAAAGAGTTACATTTTCAAATGAAGAAAATCGTCGCAATTATTATTCAAATGTGAAACGTTGTCGAAACGACTCCCCAAACTGCCATTGCTGTACAACTCCCTTTGTGCGTCGTCCTACACCCATTACTCTCACTTCTCGCTGCAAACTCTCGTCTTGGCGAGATTATAGCTTTGTTTTAAAGGTCTGGTTTCTAGTCTTAAATAAAAATACATTTATTGCTGATAGAATACATTTCGAATCAATAAGATGATTATTTATTTTTATTTCACTAAAAATAGTTTCTCGGAGTTTTATAAACTAAGTTACATTCATTTTTGGTCTTTTGAGAAAGAAAACTCGCTTTATATTTATCAAGTTACCGAGTTTGGTCATCGGCAATTTCCGTTGTTTTCCGCCATTCAGGTCGGTGAACAAGCCGAGTTATCTACCCTGAAATGCCAGTTTTGTCACCTTCCAAATTAGCTTTTTGAATCAATCCAATTATGTTTGAAAGTTGAACATTTCACCCTTTTCCATTCCATTGAAAATCTTAAAAATAGAAATATGAATAATATTTATAATTTGCAGAGGCACAAAGAATATTTGAACATTTTTGTATGGCGAAATTTACTTAAGATTTATTAACTTTTGATCAAAATAATAATACATATTTATTTTTTGCTAAACTCTTACGTGTTCATTTTACTTATTTTTTATGGAAAAGTTTGATATCACAAACTTATGATAGTAAAAAAAAAAAAGAAGTTTAACATCCTTGTTTTAATTAAATTAACTTTTGATCAAATAAAAAACGTCTTTAATTTTTGTGAAGAAGAATTTCACCCATTAGGCAATTTCAACGATTCAGCATTTTGTTAATTACATGCGTGTAATAATAATAATATGTTAGAATTTTTGATAATTATTAAATCTAAGAATTGTCATTTTTTAAATTTTTTAAATAATTCATAAATCTAAACATGTATTTTAATTTTATTTTCACAGAAAAAGATATTGAAGAAAATAAAATGAGTGGTGGACCTGTCACTTAAGGGTGCAATATAGAAGGAGTTTTAACTGCATTCAACGAAAGAACTGAAAAAGAACCGACAAAGATTCATGAAATATAAAAGTCAAATGTAGAACTCGATAGAAAGATCAACTATCTGTTTTCATCTCAGCGAGAAGGGAACACATGAACTGCTATCATCTCAGCAAGAAGAGGACAGATATGAACTGCTCTCATCTCAGCGAGAAGGGAACACATGAACTGCTTTCATCTCAGCGAGGAAGGGAACGTATATGAACTGCTCTCATCTCAGCAAGAAGAAGACAGATATGAACTGCTCTCATCTCCGCAAGAAGAGTAAAGATATGAACTGCTCTCATCTCAGCGAGAAGAGGACAGATATGAACGTTATGACATCTCATGATTCCAGCAAATTATATCTACATATATTGTACGTGTTGAATGTACACAGAAAATATAGATATTTGATATCTATCTTTCTGTCATCAGATATTATATCCTGAATCTTTTTTTTTTCTTTTTAAATATTATCACGCTCCATTGTATCTCATCAAATGGAGATACCGTTGATTATTACTATTAATTATTATTTTCATTTTTTTTCCGAATTTTGGGATTGGAGAAATAACAAATCTGAGGGAAAAAAGGGATAACAATTGATAATGGAACAATAATTAATGTGTTACAAGAAATTCAATTGACAGAAATTGATTGAAATAAGTAAAATAGATATAAATTAATTGGAAGAATTTTAAAAAGAACCTCCAAACTATATACATTTTGGACTTAAAGCATCCAAATGCTGTGATAAGGTTTTATAGGAAGATCTCTTAAAGAAATTAGCAAAATTCCAGTAGATTCTCTCCGTTCGAGTTCCCACTTGAAAATTGTGGTTGCTTTTACCGAGAAGGTTTCTTTCTTAGAAATGCTGTTTCTTAACAAACTGATTCATTATTTTTTTCCATTTTTTTAATATTCATTTTGATAATATACACATTTTCAACCATTCCTGACGTTGGGTGGGTGGTTTATATTTGTTACGATTTCACAATTGGCTTCATTTATGCTTAAATTTCATCGACTGATATATTAAGAAAAGAAAAGGCTTTTAATCGTCTTTCTTGTATCTTAGCTAGTATCTCCATCCTTGTTGTTCATTCAACTATGAATTCACTACCGTATAATAGTACTGCTATTATAGTACAATTGTTTCTATAGTGATTAGAAATTTAACTTTTATCTTTTAATTACCAACACACAAGGAACTAGTATTATTTAGTGACTATTTCATTATTTATGGTACATTTAATTTCTTTTTCTAAACAAAAGGTTTTTGAATATTTAATGGGTTCTACATTGGAATTTTCTTGGGTTTTTTTTTTTTTTTTTAAATCTTCTAAATTACACTTGAAATCGTCAGACATATTCAAAGGGAAGAATGGTTAAAATTGGTTTGACACAATTGAATAAGTTACTTACAATTTGTTTTTTTTATAAAAGTTGGAATTGTTAAAGTCTCAAAATTGTTAGAAAAAAACAAATTTCAATTAATGTCATCTAAATGACAAAAACTCCTTCACGAAATGAGATAAAAAAATCCAGATTTTCCTTCCCCCACCCCCACTCTCACATCTTTTCCGTAATTTCTCTCTCAGAGAAATGTATATATATATATAAATTTATATATATATACGTATTTATTTATTTATTTAAATAATACATGTTTAAAAAATAGAGAATAAATTATTAATTTTAAAAGCTTACAACATTTTGGGTTTGTTTATAACAATACATATATATATATATATGTACATGCTGATATACACGCAACACACGCATGTGTGTATACATCTATAAGAATGTACATTTTATTATTTTTTTCTTTATTTATTTCCAAAGTTTGAACAAAAACTTTAGTGTAGAAAAAAATGATTAATATTTATTGATGTTCTTTGTTTAATTAAGAAAACAAAACACTTTTTCCTTTGTATGTAAATGCATGAATATCTATACACTCACATGGAGAACAACACACACACACACTGGAGCTGAGAGAGAATATTATATAATAAATGATTTCCACAATACAGTTGTCCCTCCAATTTTGATGGCTCAAAATAGGTTGGCTTTTTTTTTTCAACTCGAAAAAAAATGTTCATAATTTTTTTTTATCATAAAATTTCTTTTTTTTTCAAGTCCACAAAATAGGCGGGACGACTAATCAACATTGTTTTCTGTTGCTCAAAAGGTGTTTCAAGACCCATTTTACAATCTCATGATGCCTATCTTGCTCTCTCTCTCTCTCTTGTGCTCTCTCTCTCATGATATGTGGGAGTACCTAATGCTGTCTGGTGGTCGTTAGTCAGCTAATCTGGCTGGCTAATTGGGTAGTGAGTTTGATCCTTACTGAGTACTCCACTGCTGTTGCCTTTTAAAACTCTTAACATCCTGAAGCACCCAAAAACGCATCACCCAGACACATATATTAAATCCTAAAGCACACAAGTCAAACCCTTTGTTTAAAAAACAATGTTAAATGAAATTAGAGCTCTCAAGTGTAAAGACACTATAAACATTTGAATTTGAAACAAAACCATTTTTAGTCATTTTTTCTGCACAATCATTACAGGACTGGGCTTAGGACTTTTTTCTAACAGGATGTTAAGAGTTAATCAAAAGGCTAGAAATGTCTTCCATCGGGCACAACAAAAAGTAACAAATATTCCAAGTCAGGTTTTCAAAAATTGTATCATTCTGCCACCATGTCTCATGCACAGCATGCAGAAAACAAAAATGCACAACTTCATTGAAATTGTCTGCATTCAGGAAAAGTGGGATTCAGGCCAAGGAAGAAAAGGAAAAAACAGGCAACAAGCATAAAACATAAGCCCATAAAAGTAAAAAAAAGTCTGAAACAAAAAACAAGCCACCACCAAGAGAAATCTTTAAAAATTAATAGTAGCAGTATATATTATAATAGTGAATTAGCGGGCAACCAAATATCAATATTTACTGTTTTTATACTCAAATCTCTAGCCATTCTGCTTATGCAGATTTCTGGTAGGAATTTTTTTTTAAAGATGCCTAGCACAGACAATTTGAGAAATAACCAACCAATACAAAGGTCTTCATTTGAGTCAATACACTACAGCCTAAAACAGATTTTGAAGTTGGATTTCAAACTAGCGTTCAGGATTTGAGCTAAGCCTACATTCTTTTATCGACAGAGATAGAGGTTTAAGTCTGGAAATATGGACACTAATATCAAGGGAAGAGGAGGCCCACACTTAATGAAGAATTATTGACAGCAGTAGCCAAGAACAATGGTTTGGGTACTTTCTGGAAACTTTATGACTTCTGTGACCATATCAAGTCATCTTAAGGCAAAAGGAAAGATTAAAAGCTGGAGAAAAACAGGCCACACATGACTGTGCCCAACCCCTCGGCCACTGGATCTAAGCTTAGAGAAATCTTACAGCATCCTCCATATTCACCTGACATTACTCCTACAGATTATCTTTACAAGTATTTTGAACTTCATAAAGGTTTACTAATTGGCAAGCCATAATCCATGCTTTTACTGAATTTATGACCATTAAAGCTAAAGAATTCTGAAGAGATGCCATATCATTAGAGGATCATTGGAAAAGGCTATTGCTTCAAATAGATCAGATTTTGATTAAATATTTATTGATATTTGATATTTATACCAACCTTCATCTTACTATTAAAAAAAGCCAGTGATATTTCATATGCAACAATCTAATAGTTAGAGTTTGCTTAGAGTGAATGAAGCATCTAAGTTTTGATCCAGCTCAATACTGGTTGACTTTGATGATCAGACAGGAACAAATGCCTCCAGCATGATTTGACTAGAATCAATTCATGCAGAAAAGATCAACTCAATAACAATTATCAGATTTCAAAAATGACAACACAACATTAAATGAACTGAGATGATTTGCCAATTCTCTTTTCTTATTTATTGACACAAGAGATGTGAAAAAATGGCTAATTATTTTGCCCAGGATTTTATGTCACGGCTTGAAGATCTTTTGGGGGAGTAAAAAAAGTGAAAGTATTGCAGACAAAAAAAAAAGGATTTCTTGTTTTTATTGAACTGAATGAACCAGAAGCCAATTCATTGTTTTACTGATCAGTCAATAAAACAGGTCCGGTTATTCATACAATAGAAACCATCATGTGGCCATCATCTTTTGGCAGCATGTTGGGGGTGATCAATCAAAAAAATTGGAAAAAGAGGTGATCAATGTATAAGTTACTTCTCTTGACTTTCGTTGGGCAGTGATCAATAAAAAAAGTCTTAATGTAAAAAAAAAAAAGGCATATATTAGTAGCATACGGTGTTGGAGCGATCAATTGAAAAATTGGAAAAAAGGGTGATCAATGAATAAATCTCTTCTCTAAACTTTCGTTGGGCGGTTATCTATAAAAAAAAGTCTGAATTTTCCAAAGACAAGGGGCTTTTAATAGCATGCCGTGTTGGGGATGATCAATTTAAAAATTAGAAAAAAGGGTGATCAAAGAATAAGTTACTTCTCTCGCATTTTGTTGGGTGGTTATCACTAAAAAAAGTCAGAATTTAAAAAAGAAACAAGCATAAACTAGTGATCAATGTAGCATAACAGATTATTCCAAATCGAAAACCCCACTAAAAACTTATAATGGGGGTATTTAAAAAAAAAAAAAATGTTTTTTTTTCTAAACATAATAACGAGTAAATCCTCTAACTTCATTGGTACAGCCTGTTTGCATGATACATATAAACATATATACCCAGCCAGCAGGACCAACTTAAAAACTAAAGAAACAATTGTTGGTAGCAGTTTGGGTTGATGATTTCTAATTGGACGCCATCCTATCTCCGATAACCTTTTTGGTGAGATGATCTTTGCCTTCGGTATCAGTAGCTCTTCTAAGTGAAGAAGAGAAGGTAAGAGCCAAAACAAAAAAGGGTCAATAATCTATATTACCACTCAGGGATTGGCATTTTATAGTCCATTGAACTTAGGGAATAACTATCATATTCTATGATAGTTTCTTTTTATTCCTTGCTTTAAACTTTTCTTTGTTCATTCTTGTGTAGAGTAAACCCTCGGTTTAACGGACCACAAAATAACAGATATCTCCCTTGGATTGCAAGATAGAAAGAAAATGATCACACAGTTAGTTGATATGTACAACTAACTGTAAGGTTATTTTCTTTCTTACAATCAAATTATTTTCTGATCCATTAAAACAAGGGTTTACTGTACACACAAGGAAAGATCACTAAATCCGTATCCTGACTCATAGTTGTAACCTGAATTTTGATCTGGAATTTTCATTGTTTAAAGTTTGATCTATATGATTAATATTCACTACTGAATCAAGTGCGTTGACAAGATGGAGATTATGTTGAAAAATAAATATTCGTAGTGTAAAATACTTTCTTTGTTTCATCTTTGGAGACTTATTGATGTATCTACAGGCATTAAGTTCTCATCATGTCTTTCAATAGATAAACTATTAAATAGTTGACAGCAGGGGTGGATCCAGAGATTTTCCAAAATCCCCATGCTTCATGGGGGGCACTGCGATGTTGTCCCTCTTACATTCCATACCAGCGGCAATTCCCAATCAGGGTCGGGGGGATTGGACCTCTTTAACTCTTAACATCCTGAAGCATCCAAAAACACATTACCAAGGAACACAAGTAAAATCCTAAAGTGCGCGAGTCAAACCCTTTGTTTAAAAACCATGTTAAACACATTTAGACCTCTCTTGAGTAAAGGCACAATAAAAATTTGAATTAGAAACAAACCCATTTCTAGCCATTTTTTTGCTCAATCATCACAGGACTGGGCTTTGGACTTTTTTTTTAACCGGATGTTAAGAGTTAAAGAGAGGGCCACAAACATATTAATGGAGGTCTGTGAGATTGTTGAGTAGATAGACGTCAATTACATACAATACAAACACTTGCCAATAGAAATTAAGTATGATAAAGATATTTTTACGGTTGTTTTCAGTTCCCGCTTTAAAACAAATATATCTAAGTAATTTATATTAGAATTTTAGTCAAACACAGTCAAACCCTAAAAAGGGGGACAAAATCTGTTGCGGGCATTATTTTTTGTTTTTGAATAAATCGTTTGTAGACAATTCGATTTTCTTTTACAGACATATTTTTGTACCGAACTTAGACATAAACTGCCCCCCATTTCTGTCCTTGGCATAGGGGCCAGGCAACACTGATTCCAAACTAGGGAGTAGAGCCCCCTGTTGGTGGTTGGATATTAACTTTGACTACCTTCCCCCACAGCTACAGCCAAGCTGATATCACAACGTTTCACTCCACTTTCCTCTGGCCTATATTAGCCAAGCCAAGAGGAGGATTATGTCGACTTGACCTCTTAGGATCTCCATACACATTGCCCAGGCTTGGGCCCTGGCATAGTCAGTCATCTCAGTGCTGTTCTATTGTTTATGAAGATAAAAGAAAGCCTTTTTTTTTACAATCTGAAACAGATCTTGGGCTTAGCCCCCCGGAGAGGTCAGTGATCTCAATTGTCTACAGAGACAAAAGAAAACCTTCTTTTTTTTACCATCTGAAACAGATCCATTGTTTGCGTCCTGGCTGTGATAAATTCATGGTAAATTTATGAAATGACAGCATCACTTGTATTACAATGATATGTCGTATATTATCTGACCAAGAGTGAAGCCAGATCTCAGAAGAGATCAATGAAGCCTTACTCATAATGTTTGGGGAGGCATGTATCATGGACTTATCAAAGATAACCACATTTACGTTCATTGCTATTTGGCACGGATAATCAAACGCAAACCAAAGATTAATCAAAGCGTAAATTTGATATGAGCTCATATATTGCGTAGCCTCGCACGAATGGCCGTACTTTGAGCTAATACACTTTAGGGAAAAGGCAATGAAATAAGAATTGCTGATAAGGTAATTGATGGCAAGGTATAGAATCTGCGATAATGGGTAAAAGGGGACAATATCATTTCAGTAATAAAAATAAGAATAATTTTAATAGTCAGAAATTACAACAGGTCTGGTTAGTCAATTGACAGAAACCGTCTCGTAACCAATGTCTTTTGGCGGCAGGATGTGATGGGGTGATCAATTGAAATATTGGAAAAAGGTGTAAAAAATTATTACGTTTCTTCTCGCGCCTTTTTTTGGGCAGTGATCACCCCAAAAAGTGTGAATGCTGCCAGACACAAACTGAGGGACTAATTTAGCATAAACTTGAAACAATCGAACTCCCTACTAAAAACCTATTTAGGGGTGAATTTTCAAAAAACAAAGAAAACTTTTTTTCTTGACATATAATGAATAAATGTTAAAATTGTCAGTCCCTTAGCTCCATTGATGCAGCCTGTACATGGTCTGTATGCTTGATATATGCATACATAGCCAGCCATCCAGCCAGACCAGCTCAAAAACTGAAGAAACCCATGTTGACAATTTTGGTGCCACACACAAACTAAGCAACTAATTTAGCATAAACTTACATAGCAAATTGAATTCCACTCTAAAAAAACTATTTAGCGGTGAATTTTCAAAAATAAAGATAAACGTTTTTCTATATATAATAAGGATGTTTAAATGTTCAGTCCTCTAGCTCCATTCATGTGTACACTGCTTATATGTGCAATATATACATACATAGCCAACCAGCTAGACAGACGAGCTGAAAAACTGAAGAAACCTACGATGACAGTTTTGGTAACAGTTCAGTTGATGGTTACTAATACGAGAATGAACTTAAGAAGTAGAATAATTGAGAGAATCTGAGGCTTAGTTTCAGATTGGATTTCTATTCTGAATGGAGTGTAAACTGAATTATAACAGTAATTGAGATATCTTAATTGAGCATTAACAATTAGTGAAAAGATACTAAAAAGGTGCTCGAACATAGGTTGTTAATAGGAATACTACAGTGAAGGAAAAGGAAGGTGAACGAAAGGAAATAGAAAGTATTAATACATTTATCTGTTTTTTTATTTGTTTATTAAATGAATGCTATAAATCATTATTATTTTTGTATGACTACTACCCTATTTGCTCACTAAGAGGTTAATTGGTCTGAACAAAACGTTGTGATAAGAAGCAAATAATAAGAATTAGGATGAAGGTAAAAAGTAGTCATAAAAATGTTGAATAATTGAAGAAATAGAATTGAGTATAAAACAATTAAATTGACATTAGGAAATATAGCAATGAACGTAAATGTGGTTATCTTTGATAAGTCCATGATACATGCCTCACCAAACATAAAGAATAAGGCTTCATTGATCTCTTCTGAGATTTGACTTTACTCTTGGTCAGATGATATACAA
>JBAKGL012805046.1:0-10933 GCA_037178445.1 Onykia robusta | reverse complement strand
CCTTGTGCCCATCTCAACTATTCTGAAACATTATGATAGGACCAAGTGTTTCCAAGCAAAACGATGACCATAGCATCACGCTGCCTCCAACAGTTCGTTATTTACTAACAGTTTATTCTGGTGTAAAGCTGAAATCATAGGATCAACACACGATGTATTACTGGGTGCAGGTGATGGTCAGACAGTATCGGTCACTTAATACGTACTAGTGGTCAGTCTTTTGATAGCCTCTAATGCTTGTTCAAACAATCCATCCATTGCTATCCAAGACTATTAACAACTATTACTTAATTGGTAATTTTTAGTCACTTGGTATCGGTTGGTAACTAGTGTCTTGGTCGAAACTGGTGTCGCTTTTCAGTTGAAGAACCCCTTCTTACTAGTGCTGTCTCATTGGTCAGTTAGTAGTTCAAAGTGACCATGGAAATATTTGGTGTTGAAATGACAAAAGAGAAGAAAGAATGAAAACTGATCATTGCAGCCCTCGGGAGTATGGTAGGGGTAGGAATGGAATGCATCGTCACACATGTCTTGTTAGTCCACTGTCGGTGGTCGTAGCTAAATGTGGAGGGGACTAAGATGTAGTGGACACTGGCCATAAAATAAGGGGTCAATGGGGAAAGCGATAGAAAGCAAAAAAATGTATTGTACCCAAGAAAATATTGATTCGCTGGTGACAAAAGGAGATAAAGTATTGAAAACAAATCATGATGTACCCAGCTGCGTTCACACATGTTTTCTGAAAATTCTGACTTTTTTTTATCAATCAAAAAGTAAGAAAAATAACCTATTTCTTGATTACACATTCTTTTCAATGTTTTTAATTGGTTACCCCTAAAATGGCATGCTGCAAAAATACATCGGTCATTACATGGTTTCTGTTGAGTATCTTTATTCTTTCAATTTGATTTGATTTTACCCTTTTTTGATTGTTTGTGAATTATTGACCAAACTCAAAAACGTTGTTTAAAACGTCAGTTTATTTGAGTGGAGCCGTGGGAGCTGTGAATAGTCCAATTAATCTACATGTATTATATACTAAATTGCTCGGATTCGTGTCCTCATCTTGGATGCTATAGCCACAACGTTTCAGCTGTTGTAACCTCGGGCCTTCTCATTGTGTCTGTCGTAATCGGTAACCTTCTGGGAATTCCGAACTAATCCCTTTACTCAATCCACGTGGGTAAGATTGTTCTCATTCCACTATCCATACCAGAGGATATCTTGCAAGAGTTCAGACTGTTTTTTAAGGCTGACAAGCGAGACCACAAGGACTAACTGAGATAAGACATACTCTGGCATGGACAGTTGAAAGAGAACAATCTACACCACTGGCTTGAGTGAAGGGTTTGATTGGATATTCTAAGTGGGATATCGACAATGAAGAATGGCGTCTGGAGTGAGTAGGAAGTCGGGCTCCCAAGACCAATATAATATATTATTTCAAACCGAATGCATTACTCAATCCATGGGGATACATTGTACTCATTCTGTTGACAATACCAGTGTATATTTTGCGTTAGTTAAAGTGCCCTTGTAACTGGCTGGGGGGGGGATATCTATTATGACACCTTGGTTGGATGTTGGAGAAAGGTCAGACTGTTCAGGTTCACAAATGACTTCACAAGGATGAATGAACTGATACGAGACACGGACAGTTGAATGAAAACAATCTACCCCATGGATTGAGTAAAGGGTGTGGTTCAATATTCCTTGAGGGTAAACGACAACAGCTGACCTGAAGAACAGCCGAAACTATGTGACATATTACAAACAAGATGCAGATAATATTCCAAATCGATCAGTGTATAATAATAGTAATAAATGTTTCTCTGTGCGTGCGCACAAGACCAACACAAGGTGATTTACTGGTAGCGGTGAATGACTATTGGTCAGTCAATAATTTATGGGGGCTGGAATTTGTTAGTCTCCATAGCTTCTTCGACTAATCAATCTGACCACGAATCGAGACATCTAAGAACTATCACTCAATTGGTAACTTTTAGTCACTTGGTATCGGGTTGGTAAGTGCCTAAGTCGGAACTGGTGTCACTGGTCAGTTGAAGAATTTTTTCTTACTAGTACTGTCTCATTGGTCAGTTGGTTCAAGGTGACCATTGGATTATTTGATATTGAAACGGTGAATCAATCGACCCCAATGGAGAATACAAACAACTATTACCAAATTGGTAACTTTTAGTTGCTTGGTATCGGTTGGTAACTAGTGTTTTGATTGGAACTGCTGTCGCTGGTCAGTTGAAGTATTTCTTCTTACTAGTGTCGTCTCATTAGTCGGTTGTTAGTTGGAACTGACCATGGGAATATCTGAAGAAAAGAATGGAGAAAGACTGAAACTGACCATTGCCGCCTGGGGAAGGGGGAAGAGGTAGGAATGGAATGCATCTTCGCACTTGTCTTGTTTGTCCACTATTAGTGGCCGTAGCTAAATGTAGAGGGGGCGAAGTTGTAGTGGACACTGGCCATAAAATAAGGGGTCAGTGGGGAAAGTGAGAGAAAACAAAGAGGTTTATTGCAACCAGGAAAATATTGATTTGTTGGTGACAGAAGGAGATAAAGTATTGGAAACAAATTAGTTTGTGTCCGGCAGCGTTCACACATGTTTTCTGAAAATTCAAACTTGTTTCTGATCCACCAAAAAGTAAGGAAAATTGCCTATTCCTTGATTACACATCCTTTTTAATGTTTTTAATTGATCACCTCTAAATTGGCATGCAGCCAAAGGACGTTGGTTATTACATGGTTTGAGTATCTTTATTCTTTTTATTTATATTATATTATAAATATTCGTTTTACCCTGATTTGATAGTTTCCGAATCATTGACGAATCTCAGAAACGTTTTTAAAACGTCAGTTTATTTGAGGTGAGCTGTGCGTTGGGAGCTCGTAATAGTTCAAATAATCTATATTTATAATATACTAAATTACCCGGATTAGTGTCCTCATTTTGGATGTTATAGTCACAACGTTTCGGCTGTTGTAACCTCTGGCCTTATCATTGTGTCTGTCGTAATCGGTAACCTTCTGGGAATTCCGAACTAATCTCTTTGCTGAATCCACGTGGGTAAGATTGTTCTCATTCCTCAACCATACAAGAGGATATCTTGCAGGAGTTCAGACCGTTCTTAAGGCAGACAAACGAGACCACAGGGACCAACTGATACTAGATATACTTTGCCATGGACAGTTGAATGAGAACAATCTACACCACTGGTTTGAGTAAAGGGTTTGATTCGAGATTCCACGTGGGAATGGCCGATATCCCACGGGTATAATGACCGAAACATTGTGACAAAATCAACAAAGATAAACGCACAAGTCTGGAGTGTGTACGAAGTTAGGGTCCCAAGACCAACATGATATATATTAATCATCGCAATGAATGACCAAACACTATAGGTGCGTTTAAAAATCTATTTATTTATTAATAATATTTATATGTTGTTAATATTTTTTGTCTCACTTGCTTCTTCGACTAATCAATCTGACTCCCAACCGATACTTCTAAGAACTTAATTGGTAACTCTTAGTCACTTGGTATCGGTTGGTAACTAGTGTCTTGGTGGGAATTGGTGTCCCTGTTTAGTTAAAGTATTTCTTCTTACTAGTGTTGTCTCATTGGTCAGCCGTTTGTTCAGAGTGACCATGGGAATATTTGCTGTTGAAAGGGTGAAAGGGAAGAAAGAATGAAAAACTGACCATCGCAGCCTAGGGGAAGTGGATGGTATGGGAATGGAATGCATTTTCGCTCATGTCCACTATTAGTGGCTGTAGAAGACTGAGAAAGGAAACCGAATCGACTGGAGCAGATGTGAAGAATCCAGGAGAGAACAGTGGCCGAAAGGTTACAATTGAGTAAAAGTTGTTAGTTGGGGTCAAATTGATTGGACGATGCTGCAAGGGAGACAAACAACAGCCTGACCACAATAAATCATCAAGTGACCAATAGTGTTTGGTCATTAACTGTGTTCAGTAATGCATCTTGTGTTCATTTTAGAACCCCCACTTCTAACACGTAAAGAAAGTACTATTATTATACACTGATTTACTAAGAAAAGTGTCCTCATCCTGGTTGTTATTGTCACAACCTTTTGGACGTTGTACCCTCCGGCCTTTTTTACTCAAACCATCAAACATGGACAGCGGAAGGAGAACAATATACCCCCGAAAGACTTTTGGTCTGAAATTCTCAGGAATATTACTAACTATGACAGACTCTTGAAGAAGGCCGAAGAGTATAATAGCCGAAACGTCGTGACTCTAAAATCTAGTAAATTAGTATATGATGAATATTGATTGATTGGATCAATCTACTCCACTTGATATACACCTCAAATAAACCAACGTTGTTTTTTTTTAAATTAGAATCAAGGTAAAATCAAATCAAATTGAACAAATTAAGAAATCGAATAGAAACCGTGTCATGACCCATGTATTTTGTCAGCATATCATTTTGGGGGTGATCAATTAAAAAACTTGGAAAGGGTGACACAAATTAATTGTTATATCTCTTACCTTGTGTTGGATCACAAACAAGACTGATTTAAAAAAAAAAACGTGAACGCTGCTGGACACAAAATAATTTATCAATTCTTGATCTCCATTTGTCACCAATGTATCAATATTTTCTTGATCGCAATAAACTTCTTTGCTTTCTTTCGCTTTCCCCACTCGCCCTTTATTTTATGGCCAGTGTCCACTATCACTTCTGCATCTCTTTCTCAGTCGGCACCGGCCACTAATAGTGGACTTACAAGACATGTGCGAAGATGCATTCCATTCACGACCCCTTCCACCTTCCCCATGGATGCTCTGGTCAGTTTCCATTTTTTTCTTCCCGTTCACCCTTTCTATACCAAATATTCCGATGGTCACTTTGAACTACCGACAATGAGACACCACTAGTAAGATAGAATACTTCAACTGACCAGCGACACCAGTTTCAATCAAGACACTAGTAACCAACCGATACCAAGTGACTAAAAGTTACTAATTAGGTAATAGTTGTCAGTAGTCTCGGGGACAGATAGTTTGGTCAAAGATGCACGTGAGACTTAGAAAAGACTGACCACCAGTATTTCTTAATTGACCATTAGTGACTGGTCATTCACTGCGACCAGTTATATATCTTGTGTTAGTCCTGCGACTTATACTTTGTACACGTCAGAAAATACCGATCCAACAGGAATACTAAACAATTGGTAATGACCAATTATCAACTACGTGTGTGTGCTTGATAAATAAAGATGTACAAATACGTAAAAGACAAGCCAGCTGTATGATGATAGGAAATAATTAATAGTTTTATTTAAATTCCCTCATAGGTATAGATAGGGCTGACAGCTGTGTTGGACAATTGTCCATCTTCATGAGCGTCAGAGGAAATGAGGAAGACAGAAGAAGTTATATATATATAATAATTAAGATAACTGTCATCATCATCATCATCATCATCATCATCGTCGTCGGCATCATCATCATCTTTATTCGCAACCTAGGCATACGCTTCAAATTAACAAACGTTTTTTATCATTGGTCAAAGCGTTGCCAAATATGATAATAAAGGTATAAACATATGAAATTAAAATGGGTTTGAGAATACTATTCTTTTAAAGAAAATCTTTTTTTGTTTTTCCTTGTCATGACCCAAACATGCAATACAGTAGCTGTCATTAATGCCATGTGTCGCTGTTCATGATCTTTAGGTTCACAAGCGCACATATATGAAAGGCTTTATATGCAATGAATATTGACTGCATGTACTTTATTCCCAACCTTCACAAAAGCCTCAACTTAACAAATGTTGGGTTTTTTTCTCCATTGGACAAAATAGTTGCCAAATATAAAAATAAAGGCAGAAACAAATTGACTTTAAATAAATTCTGGAATACTTTTCTTTTGTTGTATTGTTTTGTTTTTACTTTTGTGTCTTCTCGTTTCTCAAAATCAATATCTTCCCCACTGACCCCTTCTTTAGTGGAAAGTGTCCACTACTGCTTCGGTTTCCCCTCCTCAGTCGGCTACAGCCAGTAATAGTGGACTAACAAGACATGTGTGAAGATGCATTCCATGTCTACCCCTTCCACCCACCCAGGGCTGCAACGGTCAGTTTCACCCTTTCAGTACCAAATATTCCCACGGTCGATTTGAACTATAAACTGACCGATAAGAGAAAAATAGGAAGGATGAATTATTCAACTGACCAGCGACACCAGTTCCGACCTAGACACTAGTTTACCAACTGATACCAAGTGACTAAACATTAACAAATAAGTACTAATTGTCTTGGTCGGGGGTCAGCTTGATTGATCGAAGGGAGACTAATAAGAGTCTGACCACCATAAATTATTTAGTGACCAATTATGTTTCGTCATTCACTACGACCAATGATACATATTGAGTTGGCCATTGGACCTCTACTTCGTACGCACAAACAAAGTACTAGTATTATACAACTGGTGTCCTCATTTTGGTTGTTATTGTCACAACGTTTCGGCTGTTGTACCACATGTTATTATTCATCTGTCTGACCTCGTAGAATAATGTTGCCAAGAAGGGGTGTACCTGTTTTACAATGAAATGGGGGAAGGGGCTTACAACACCGAAACCTGGCATGAATGAGTACATCACTTGACACAATTTGTTCTGTTCCTTCAAAGAATTGCTTTTATCGGTCATGTTGAACCAATTTTGGTAGAATTCCGAAATCTTGGTGTATGGAGTACCCCACAAACCGAGCCATTTAGAAAATGCTCTGACCGGGTCTTCTGGCCGAAAACGTTTGACCCTTATCAAACTCTCTGAAATCTTACTTCTTGTCCATAACTGCAGTATTCAATGCATCAAAACTAAAGACTTGACGCTAGCTTACCTGGTCCTGTTTATATACCTGTGACCCAGGCATGCATATTTGTTATGAGACAGTAGCTGTCATTCATGCCATGTATCGGTGGTTATAATATTTACGCTCATAAACGCATATATATGAAGGGATTTTATGCTATGAATATTGACTTCATGTACTTTATTCACTACCTACACACACGCTGAAAATTAACAAAAGTTTTTCATTGGTCAAACAGTTGCCAAATATGAAAATAAAGGCAGAAACACAATGGAATTAAAAAGAAGTTTTGGATCTTCCCGTTTCACTAACACATCAATATTTCCCCATCGATCCCTTCTTTAGTGGACAGTGTCCATTGCTGCTTTAGTTTCCCTTCCTCGGTCAACTAGAGCCCCGAATGGTGGACTAACAAGACATGAGCAACGATGCATTCCGTTCTTACCCTTTCCACTTACCCCAGGGCTGCAATGGTCAGTTTTCATTCTTTCTTCCCTTTCACCGTTTCATACCAAATATTCCAATGGTCACTTTGAACTATAAAGTGACCAATGACTACACTAGTAGGAAGGCCTATCTCAACTGACCAGCGACACCAGTTCCAACCTAGACACTAGTTACCAACCGATACCAAGAGACTAAAAATGACCAATGAAGTAATAGTTGTTTGTATCCTGGGTGAATATCAGATTGATTGGTACAAAATACAAGAGAGACAAAAAAAGGCTGACCACAAGTAATATATTAGCGGTTATCATTGTAATATATCTTGTGATTTCCCATTTTGTACACACCCAAAATACCAATCAAATAGCAATACTAATGACCAATTAAAACCAACTACCAAATTAACAACAATTAAGTATAGATAGGTTGAGTGGTACAAAGGCAATCGGGACGTAAAATGAAATCGGCAATACAAGTTCGAATTTCAGCTGAGGCTAAATATGTTCACTTATTGCATAACGTCATTGTTATGAGTTATATCCCCTATTTGTAGTCGGTATATATTCTAGTTGACTACAATTTGTCTCTGTGAGATTTACTGTCGAAGTGTTCTGTTATAAGTGTGTGTACTTTAGAATGCGTCTAAATGTTAGGCACGTAGAAGTATTCTTCTACTACTGTTATCTCTAGAAGATTGGCTTCAAGAGTAGTATGTCTAGTTCGGTCTCTAGACTTTGTCTTATCAAGTAGGTACACTCTCATTCTTGAGGAGAGTAACTGTTACTCAAACGTACTGAGTTCAAGTCGCGAGCGTGGTTCTCCTAACATTATGATTGTAAATGGCTGACTTGCAAAACCTCGTAGTCACCATTTTATATTCCACGTATGGTGAACAAATACACCGTGTACTCTAGATGTACATTTTGATATCCTTTTGAATTTGCGATAGTGATGTGGTAGATGTTCATACACACAAAGAAAGTACAATTATCATACACTGATTTACTCGGACTAGTGTCCTCATCTTGCAACATTTCGGCCGCTGTACCACCTGGTATCGTTTATGTGGCTGACATCGTAGAATAATGTTGCCAAGGCGGGGTGTACCTTTTTTTCAATGAAATTGAAGTACACAAAAGCCGCACACCATAGTAGGACACGCAATTTGTAGTGAATGCACAGTTTTCCTCACAAATGCCTCGGGTTAATTGACTGGTTTATCCATTGGTCAAAATGTTGCTGAATAGGAAAATAAAGGAAAAAACAAATCGAATTGAAATAAAGTGTTGAATACTTTTTCTTTTTTCAATCATTTTTCTTTTAGTTTTTCGTCTTCTCGTTTCCCCATCAAATCAATATTTTCCACAACTGTTTCAGTTTCTCTTCATCAGTCGGCCCCAGTCACTGAGAGTGGACTAACAAGACATGGGCAACGATTCATTCCATGCCAACCCCTTCCACAAACCCCAGGGATGCAATGGTCAGTTTTCATTCTTTCTTCCCTATCACCCTTTCTATACCAACTATTCCAATGGCCACTTTGAACTTCTAAGTGACCAATGACTACACTAGTAGGAAAGACTATTTCAACTGACCAGCGACATCAGTTCCAACCTAGACACTAGATACCAAGAGACTAAAAGTTACCAATTGACTTATAGTTTTTAGTAGTCTTGGTTTGGGGTCAGATTGATTGCTCGAATAAGCAAGGCAAACTAAATCAAAGTTTGACCACTATAAAGTATTACGTGACCAATAGTGTTTGGTCATTCGCTGTGACCGGTAATATATCTTGTGTTGGTCTTGTGAACCCTACCTAGTACACACACTGAAAATGTCATTATAATACACTGACTTGTGTCCTCATTTTCGTTGTTATTGTCACAACTTTTCGGCCGTTGAACCATCAGCACTACTTCAGGTGTCCGATATCGTAGAAAACTGTTTTTCAATGAGATTTTATCACTGGAAATATGTGTACTGCGCACTATAGTAGTACACGGGATTAGTAGTGCATGCTCGGTTTTCCTTGCAAGCACATCTAATCTGGCATAGAGGGTTGTGAGTTCGATTCTTGATTCAGTTCGATTCATATCTGTGTTGTTATTTTTTCACTCACTGTCGAAGGGAGACTGGCCTGAATTTAGTTGTGATAAGAAGCAACGACAATTAAGATGAATGTAAATAATAGTAAAATAATTTATAAAAATGATTTACAATATCCACATCTCGCATAAATGAATCACTTTAGCGCATCTACAAAAAAATACATATTTTATCTAAAATAATCTAAAAATCAAAAAATATCTAAAATTATCTAAAACTAAAAAGAAACTATTTTTTAGGTAAAACAATAAAAAAATGAACATATAGACCTTAAAAAGCACTTAAAAAATTAAAAAAACAAAAATCAAATTTGGATTGTGTCTAGTGATGTACTTATGCAATGTTTCAACATAAGTAGCCTCAGAAATGGGACCAGGGGCGTAGAAGCCTTTTATCTAAAATAAAACCCTTTTATTGTTTTGTTTTTAATTTTTCGTCGTTTCACCAACAAATCAATATTTTCAGCACTGGCTCATTCTTTAGTGGACAATGTCCACAACTGCTTCGGTTACCCTCCCCCCACAGTCGACCCCAGCCACTAATAGTGGGCAAACAAGACATGTGCGAAGATGCATACCATTCTTAACCCCTTCCACCTTCCCCAAGACTGCAATGGTCAGTTTCCATTCTTTCTTCCCTTTCGCCCTTTCAACACCAAATATTCCAATGGTCACTTTGAACTAATAAAAGACCAATGACAGAACACTAGTAACTTTGAACTGACCAGCGACATCAGTTCCAATCTAGACACTAGTTACCAACCGATACCAAGTGACTAAAAATGACCAATCGAGAAAAAAAAGAATAGTTGTTAGTATCTCAGTTTGGGGTCAGATTGATTGGTCGAACAAGCAAGAAAACAAAACAAAAGACTGACCACAAGTAATGAATTACTGATAAAGAGTGTTAGGTCAAATAGTCCTATAATATATCTTGCGACATCTCATTTTCTACGCACAAATATTCCAATGAAATAACAAATAAAAATACTAAATAATTGTTAATGACCAATTAAGATCAACCACCAAACTAACAACACATGCGTATATATGTGTGATAGGGAAGGTGAGTGGTGCAAAGGCAATTGACACAGAAAATTGAATAATCAAACCGAGTTCAAATTTCGGATGAGTCAACTTCTGTTCACTTATCACTGATACGCTGGGAATAAGTTGTTGTATTACATCACTCGTTCATAATCCTGACCTGGTCACGATGTTACGATTGTAAATTGCTGACCTGCAAACCTCGTAATAGGTACGATTGTGTATTCCGCCTATGATGCACGGATCAAAAAACAAAACCTTTTTGAATTTGTAATGGTGGTGTGGTAGGAGGATGACGTCATCAATGGTGTAAGTCGTAGGCGTGTTCCACAATTGATAGATATGTATGTAGGTTGATAGATAGATAGATAGATAGATAGATAGATTGATAGATTTTATCAGCTGCTTCATTCTACTGTTTTTCATCGCAAATATCATTGAGCATTTGATAAAATAATAGGCATCGTCAGCA
>JBAKGL012793951.1:0-10974 GCA_037178445.1 Onykia robusta | reverse complement strand
GACGACGGATAGAAACCACAAAAGAATAGGATATCACAGTGGTTAGGTACTAAATAAAAGAAAATGTCATCCAATGTTTTATTCATTTAAGATCTTAATTTTGCTCTTTTTTCTCAACTGTTGCATTCACCTAAAACAAATTAGACGAAATCAGATGTAAGTAAAGCATATATTAATTTCTTAGTTTATTTTATTTTTTGTTTCAGGTTGCAAACAAATACGGGAAGTTATAACTCAGCGATAATTTATTTACAATAGTTTTGAAACAATGAGTGTGTGTGAGAGAGAGAGAAAAAGAGAGAGAGAGAGAGAGGGGGGAGGGAGAGCAGACTCCAAATCAAACTCTGTTCCTAATTCTACTTCCTTGCGTAATTCTTCGATAGATTTCGGATGAGTGTAAGACTTTAGGTTTCAAGTGGTAGCACACATGTTTAAATCACGGCAAGGGGTTTTACATATCAGTTTACCCCGCTATTTTAGAGAGGAATGTTCTTGTTCTTGTTATATACAAAAGTAAATCCGACTCTGATTTGTCCGGGAGTTTGAAAAAGAATAAGTGAGTGTGTGAATGCTTACACATTGACAATAAATGGTGCATCGGAAAAAACCCTTTTTTTTCAATAATAGTAAGAAAAAATAGGTCAAATTAATTTAGGAATAGATACTTTTTTCTCGTTTACATCCTTTTTATTTCCTCATTTCATTTTAAGATATCTGAATATTTTACCCTGCGGGGACGGGTATTTCAGGGTAAATAGAACATCTCCACCCACCTCTGAAACCATTAGAAAAAACAAGCAGGGCCGGATATTTCTGCTAGTCATAAATAAAACATTACAAATGTCAAATGAATCTGTAATCCTTGCTGTGTGTTTCTAATGAAACTGTGGAATTGACACGGGTAACTACTCATTCCTATACTTTTGCGACACCTTATACATATGCACAAGCCAGAAGGGTCTCACGATTTCATGCCTTTAGCTCATCATTTAGCAGTTTTCCGCGCTTACCTTTTGTATTAGAAGGAGGCTCGTAACGATATCTTCGAGCATTTTTTCACATGGATCTCTCATCCATCCCCAAGACCTTTCACAGGAGACATTCCATTTTGGGCTTCCTTTTCGTCACCGTTTTAATTAGCGAACATTCTCCCATTAGCAAATTCTGTCGAACGGGTTGTTCATTGTGTGGAACGGCCTATCTCTGCAGGGGCCACCCGTACAGTAAAAGTAACCCTTAACGAAGACCCCAATACGACATACACTTTCCATCTGCTGACAAGAACTGACAACAAAATGTGCCATCAGCCACCCGTATGTACCAATTGATATATACGTGGTGCTACCCAAAAGTGTGTTTGGTTGGAGAAAGAGGGCATCTAGAAACCGCTAAATTGGAGGGGCGGCTGTATTTCTAACATGATGGAGGAAGCTAGGCGTTAGGGTACTTTTCTTTTCAAACAAGTGGGTAATATGTTGTGTCTGTTGACATAACTATATGTAATGTTGGTGAACCCATTAACTGTTGAAGATGGGGATGAGTAATAGTATCCACAACAAGATCAAAGCCCTTGTCCATTGCAATTTATCCATTCCAAAAATAAAAGCCCTTACCCAAAGAAATAACGGAGTTGGAATCAATCCCAAGAATTATGTGATCAATGAATAAGTTACTATCTCACATTTTGTTGGGATGTGATCACTAAAGATCTGAATTTCTAAAGAGCACATGGGTACAAACTATGTTGCATATTGAAGCTTCCCTAAAACATTTGATATGGGTGGGAGGGGGATACAAAAACATTTTCCCAACTCATTGAGGAGAGAGTGCATGCAAAGTTTCAGGTTTCTTCTACGAACAGTTAGGTGTAGGCAAAGGCCGGGTGGATACATAAGTAGATAGATACATTGATATATTTAAATGTTAGAACACATGAAAAGCCTAAACCCAACAACAATGTTCTAACTGGTCTATTGTGGGTAACGGTAATTAATGAAAAGGAAATTGTATTGAGTTTGCCATAGAACTGGAATGGCGGAAATCCCGTCATGAGAAATCAATGAGTTAATTTGTTTTCACGAAATTCCTTTGGATAAACGTGGTTGTCAAAGTTGGTTTGAATTCACAAAAGTGTCCTTAGATCTTAAACCCTTTTCAGTCATGTCTGCGATTTGTAGAAATCTTTGTTTTCTAAACAATGTCTCCTCTCTAGATCCATTTTTATCAGTAAAACACACACACCAATGATAAATGATATATTGGACCCGTTTGGTTCAATTTGACTCGGACGTTTTTGAATTAGACTGCCTGGATTAACCGATGAAGAGATATTCATTGATAGTTTTTTTGAAAAAGAACTACTCTTGTTAGTCCCTCAATAGAAACTGTCACGTGATAAACGTCTTTTGGCATAATCTCGTGCTGCGGGTTATCAGTTAGAAATAGAAAAACCGGTTACTACTCTCGCCTTGTTTTGAATCACTAAAAAGTCAGAATTTTCAAAGAGACAGATTTAGCTTAAACTGACATTGCAATCTGACCCCACCTCTAAAAACCTATTTTAGGGTTAAGTATGAAAATGTTCTAGACATGATAAGAATCAAATGTTTAAATTGCTAGTCCTCTACTTCCATTGGTGTGGTCTGCACGTGCGATACATACATACATACATACAAAGATAACCGGCAAGCCATTCAGCCAACCAGTTCAAAACATTGAAGAAACCTACGTACACGGTTTTGGTGACAGTTTTGGTTGATGATTTCTAAAACTGATTGGAAATGAAATGGAACACGACTTCTCTTGACCCAATCCATTTCTATTCCTCTGTTATCAACGCGACATCTTTCGCTGAGAGGAAACAAGAGTCAACATTACAACAGTACAATCAATACAAACAATAAGTGGACAGGATTCCCTAGCAGTGATCGTTGTCAATGACTAGCAACATATCAACATATCGCACGTAACGTTTTAATGACGTAAGCATATCTCGTTTCATGGTGTTGTTTAACATATCTCATATCACAGTGTAACACATTTCAATTTTTCAGACGCAAGCTAATAATCATTTGCATGGGTCTGTAATGTTAAAACAGGCATGAAACAGGTATTACAAGAATAAAGTATTGTGTTTCATTCGAAAAGATTAAGCATAGCGTTTTCATTCAAACCGTTGTTCAAACAATCCAATCTCTCCGTATCATCTTTGATGTTGACACAACATTGCTGTCGATCCATCCTACTGGCTTCTTCATATGTAATATGTAATATATGTAAGGAAAGAGAGTCTCGTTTTTCCAGTCTGGTGGTAATAAGCAAACAAGCAGATAGGACATTTAAACGTTAACAGCAACGCTTATCAACTACGTGTGTTACATACCCTTTCAACTAGGGGGTGGGGGCAGTGGCCAGTGATCTGGTATTCCATGCTTTGTGCCAGAGATCTTGGGCTCCCTTGGTATAATGCATGTATTTACCTCATAAACTGAGGTAAGGATTTCTTTGGTGTCTGGGGTTGATGGCATCGTCTGGTTCAGAACATCCCAGGTTCAGATGACTGGAACTGGAACAAAGACACAAGAGTTTAATGAACAATGACAATATGTTAATTCCTTTAAAATGCTATCTTGGGAATTCTGCATATTTAAGAATCGTGAATTTTCTGCATACCATTTATCCAAGCCGCCCCCCCCCCGATCGAAAGGGGGACAGGGAGTTTTTCGGAGCTCCAAAGGTGTCTCTTGTCTCACTGTGTAAAACTCTTCTATCCGTTTTGTTAAACTCTACCAATTGTATCAGCCATCTATGTTCCAACGAATTGTATCTGTCTGTCTTTTGGGTTTTTGTTATTTTCTGTGTGCACCAACACGCCTACAGATTTGAACTCCAGGTCAATACATTTACACTTGTCTTCAACACATATTTGTTATAACATCTGCTTGTCAATCAAGCAATATCGTAACACGTTAATTTACTTTTAGCAACATGTGCAGTACAGCGTGTTTCGTAACATTTTAACATTTTTGCTTTGCACCAATGGAGAATGATTTGGCTTTAGGAGGTCAAGCAGCTTCCTTATACTTTAAGATTAATAGTTAATCACTTCAAAACAATTAATTGAGTAAAACAATGTCTAATCAAAGTGAAAGAGTCCATTGTTCCAAATGGTTGGTAGGATGTATTTCATATCAGCAACATTGTGAGCTTTAAGTTGTCACTACAGACAGAGATACGTACATTACATTTACAAATAGTTTTTCGGACTATTGAACTCCTTGTTGTTTGTGTTGTAGCGTTTCGTATAACGTCTTGGCCGATCCATTCTTTGGCTATCTTCAGGTGTAGATTACGAATGTGATGGTGTTAAACAGAAAAGCTGTCCCATTCTATAATGTAGAGTTCGGGTGTTTCTCCATCCTAACCTTATTAGGCTTGGACTTTTCTATGTGGTCCTTGTTGAGGAGTGAAAGCCACATCGGATTGTTTACAACACAAACAAGAAGGAGTTCACTAGTCTGATAAACTATTTGTATGTTTTTGACCCTTCTCAAAACTATTTGTATGCTAATGACCCTTCACAAAACTATTTGTATGGTGGTGACTATTCTCAAAACTATCTGTATGTTAATGACCCTTCTCAAAACTATAGAACATATATAAGTCACACTGTTCATTAAATAAGTGGATGTCACTTTTCGTTGAAAATAAAGTTCAGACAGTTTTATCTTTATAAATACAAAGAAAAAAATGAAAAACAACTGAAATTCCTGATTGGATAATTTCAACCCAAGGCATAATCGATATGTTTTGCACGATAACAAAAAGTACTAAATCCTATTATATATTATCGCAAATTACTGCTCGAGTATAGCACCAAGGTAAGAAAAAACGATAACACATATAAAGTTTGGTGAGACTGGCTTGCTAAGTACAACTCCACAACGAGGCTTTCACAAAACTATTTATTATTGTTGAATTAGTGAGGCACAGTCACAAGTGTGGGATAAAACATTCGTCTGAACGTGCAAGGGAGATGTGTTAACTGCATTATTGCTAGATTTTCACACCAGAAAATATTCCGTCTGCTTCTGTCAGTTAATATCATTAGAATCCTAGTTCAAACAATCACCGACATGAAGCATATATACAACTACTTGAAATCGTCAACTCGAGACTAGAAATCACATTAGTTAAATTCCCCTTATCTACGGTGGTTCAATAACTTACAGCTTCTATTGACGTCTGTGTCTGAGTTAGCCATTTAATTCTCACTACTAGCATCCACTGTACGTTTTGAATCTTAGTTTTGTTATCAACGGTTGGGCCATTAATCCCAGAATCCCAACATGCTAATAGGAAAATATATATTTCATAATTTTCTACGTACGTTGGCTCAATTAGATATTTTTACTTTTGCAATTGTTCTTGATTCTTTTAAACGAAACAAAACTTTACTTTGAAAATGAGCTCATCAAAATACATAGTAGGATTAATGTTTATTTTTTTTTATCTTTTAAAGAACATATAAAACATACAGAACATAAAATATCTTGAATTCCTTCCCCTCCACTGATTTTTGTTTCTTTGCAAACCTAAACCAAACAATTAGTTTGTTGTCTTCATAAAGAACATCGCCTGGCAACCCCGTTTTTTACAAAAGACGATGACTATAATTTTGTAATAACTATTGTAAATTTTTCCAATATCTTTGTTATCAACTTTATTTAATTACATCTGGTAAAAAAGATTGGTCTTAAAAACGCTGAAAGGTTTTCTAAAATGTTTAATTAAAGCGTCAAATAAATTCATGTTTAAACGAATATTGTTCATGTATTACGATCTGAATTTCTTTAGCCGGGGTACTTGAATCTTGGTACAACCTGGTTTCATAGCTTTATTTACCCAGTGTTTGTTGTTTATCTTTCGAACATTAATACAATTTCTAAGTATTAAATCGGAGATCGATGTTCAATCAATATGCCTCTAACGAAACCCACTTGTGGATGCAAAACCAGAAATGCTTTGAGGCTTAGTTTGTCGTTATCATCAAAATGTTATTATGAGACTAACTTAAAGCACATTTTGCAGAACAGGAAAGCATACAATCAGAAAGTTGAAGAGAATAAATCATGGAAATAAGAGATAAAAAGGCAATGACCGTGGAGAGAGATTTGCTAAATTTATTGCCGCTGACTTTTTTACTTAAAACATCCCGATAGCATCGCTTCAAACATCGATTCGGAACAAGGCTATCATTATTCTCAAATTAGCCAAATCATACGTCAAGTGCGAGAGTAATAAGGAGAAGATTAAAAAAGCAATCCTATTTGTTTCTAAAAACGTACAGAACTGGATTGGGCACAATATATTTTATACTGAAAGGAACTCGAAACAAATGACATGGCAGTGAAAGAAGTTGAAAAGCAGGCTTTATTGTCATCTTTTGATATTGACTGCAACCATAAGTTATAAATGACATCTAAAAAAGAAGTAAATCTTATAGAAAATAGGACCAGTAAGAAAAATACTTACTTGCAAAAATATATTAATGCATTGGCAGAATTAATCCTACTTCATGAAGTGTAATTCTGCCACTGCATTAAAATAATTTAGTCTATTTAAGTTGAAATATTCTGAAAATAGACGGAAAATATATTAATGCAGTGGCATAAAATAGCTATTTATACTGACATGTACCCATATGTAACGAACGATTGTAAAATAAGATTGTTCGATTAGATAACACAATGCAGGAGCATCTATTTACCGAGTTCATATAAGTATGAAAGTCCCGAATCAGAAATTTATTTTTATTTTTTGTATTTAAAACTTAATACATTTAAGTTAATATCGTAATGTTACATATGTCAATGGACAGGGTTAAGACATCTCGGAGCCTTAAATACTAATCAAATTATGACAGGAGCGGATATAGGAGGGTCCAAACCCTCTCCCTCTGGAGTGCTCTATGATGTGCCCCCCTTTCATACCTGTTGTTCCCGAACTGGCGGTCAGGAGGTAGAGTATAATAAAGACGGCGAAGGGGCAAGGAAAAGGAAGGAGAAGCAATGTAGCTAAATTGCCAATACACGCCCATGGGACTTCGATAATGATCAATCATGAGCTGTCAATGAAAAGAAAAAGAAAAGCTTTCAGTCTTCAAGTGGAATAATTGTAGAATCTGAAATATCCATTGAAAACATTCCAGGCTCCATTCTACTGGATAATCTCCCTTGGACTCTCAAACAACCAAAGGTAAAATTAAACGTAAGTGAACATCCAAAAACAATTACCAACCCTGTTATCTTCCAAGAGAAACTCAACGATATCAAACAACACGATTCCAATTATTCCTATATCTTCACAGATGGAACCAAGGACAGTGACAAAACTGGATATCTGGTTATTTCTAACAAAATCGAATGTTAATAAACGCCTTCCAAGAGAAGCATCCATGTTTACACAGAAACCAGTACAATAGATATGACACTTGATATTATAACTGAGAGTGGCACTGAAGGATTCATTATATTTCCACTCTGTCTCACTGTAGTATCCCCCATTAAAAGCAAGAAACAAGAAACCCTCCGTTAACTTATCTGTGAGTAAGAAAGGATTTTACTATGATGGATTCCAAGCCACATCGGAATTAGAGGTAATGAAAAAACCGACCCAGTGGCTAAACCTGCTCTAGATTTTGATCCAAAAGAATTCAAAATTCCGTACACAGACTTTATACCTAAAATAAACAAATGTATACACACGTTTTTTTTTCACTATTAAATTCCTTCTTGTTTGTGTTGTAGACACAACGTTTCGGCCGATCTATTCTTCAGCCTTATTCAGGTGTAAATTATGAATATGATGGTGTTAAACATGGTGTCACCTGAAGAAGGTCGAATAATGGATCGGCTGAAACGTCGTTTTTACAACACAAACCATACGAAGGAGTTGAATAGTCTGAAAAAAACATCTGTATGTTCATGACCTTTCTCAAAACTATAAAACATATATAAACACATTTATTTTCAGAAAATGACATCATCATTGGAATGAAAACGCTCACAATAAATCTTTAGAAAATCATGTTCAGAGGAAACCATTTTATCCACACTACGTATTGGTCAGACCGAACTTACATATTATTCCCGTATTACACAAGATGAGCAACTTGGATGCATTTACAGACTCTCTACACTGTAAAACACATACACATAGATTGTAATCATTGTATCTTACCAGACAACGTTTCTACAACGCATTTCAAAAAATGTATTTGATAACGTTGCAATATCTGCGATAGTATCCTCCTTGAGGGAAATGAATCTATATGCAAAATCATAACGCAATAATATACAAATAAGTAACCTTTCCACCAAAGGCGCAAGACTAAGTTTTTGACATTAAACGACCCTAGTTGGGTTGATATGACATCAAATACAAAGGAAAAAATAATTCTGACATATTGTTTTCAACGAGCAAGAAGGGACTGCGTCATCGATCTTGCTCAGATGCCATGCAATTTGTCACAAATGAATAAAAGCTCATATCCACAGTGTCAAAAGCAGCGCTTAGATCCCAAAGAACAACGGTTGTTGCATCGTCACTCTTAGAACATACGACTACATCATCGACAATTGTTGATAGCATTGTTTCAGATTGATATTGTTGATATCCTTGCTGATAATGACACAGCGACCCATTTGTATTCGGGGGCGTTCAATCAAGCTAATGCAACTTTCTCAATAAGTTTGCCAATGAGAACTATATCTACGATTGGTCTGTGATTTTTCGGCTGTTTTTCTTTAAAAGGGGCTTGATGGTTGAACATTCATTTCATTCAAAGGATTCAGTTTCTAAAGAGAGAGTCACTAATTTACATATGTGGGGAATAGGACATCTATACACCTTTTAATTAATTCCTTTGGGAGCACATCACAGAAGACAGTTTTGATTTCACTATGTTTCACAACTTCTGAAGATATACTGGATGGAATTCAGTTTCTTATCTTAGAAAAGTTTTCTACATAAAATAATATTGAAATGATTGGCAAGAATATGGGTATCTCTCCCTTGGAGAGCTAAGATACAATGGATAAATATTGTCTAAAACAAGCGAGACTGTTTTAAGTAAAGGTTCGAATGTCTTTTTCAATCGATAATGAGATGACTATACTACTGATACCATTTAGACAATGCCAAAACAACGATTTAATCCTTTGATTTCCATACAATGTTCTTTGAATGTCTGTGTTTACAATAAATACCGACTATATATTTGATTTTGATTAATTGTTTGATATTTATATAAATCATGTTTACTTCTTTGAAAAGGCAACACAGGGGAATCGACACGTAAGCTTTATTTCGGAATTTACAAGAACTGAAAAAGTAAAATATTGCCCTTCTTGGCAAATGTTTTGCCAACTAAAATCCATGGCTATTTTCGGTAAAAAGAACGAATATTGACATTAACATACTTTTATCGGGATTCGTAATGTATTTTATTTTAACGAATAATTCTTGAATTAATAAAGGTAAAATCCCACGGAACATTTTATGTATTTAATTGATTATTTCTGTACAGATAGATAAACTGCAATACAGTCTTGCCAATAACTTGACTACCAGTCTGTAGAAAGAAACTGAGTGGACCCCATATGTTTTAACACAGAAACCCGGTACTCGTCCGCTGCAACTATTGACACGTAGTTGTCAACACAAAATCCATACGCGATGAAGTATTATACAAACTCTTGAAAAAGGGTATATTTCATTGTTTCTTTACGTAGCCAGTGATGATTTTCTGACACAATGCTGTTAGATGATGATGATGAAACTGACTTTACAGAATTAAAGTATCTTCCTTGAAAGTGAAGATTCTTCTCTAAATCTAAATTCAGATTCCTTACCAAATTGTGGGCTATCCACAAGGATCGAACAAATTACCACAGATTACGAGACTGATTTCGTAAAGCCTTCCTCTCTACATATCAGGCTATTTACCCCATGCCTTATTTGTGTTGCAAATACGGAACAAACTCACATCATCAGGGAATACTTTGTCGAGACTAGCGTGTTCAACCATTAGTCTACGCTCCATGGCCAGGCACTTCTTCATTATCTTTAAATAACTGTATGGTGTAATTAGATTTAAATGGAAATGAATTACTTGCCTAATGCATTCAGTAATTAATCACTAACAGCTTGCGAGAGACCCGTTTCTGAAAAGCAAATGCTATTTAATTTTAAGAAATAAAAGCAGAAAAAAACTTGGAAGAAAAATAAACTGAATTATTGTAATTAAAAGAAAAAAGATTAATGATTGCATAATAAAGATAATGATTAATGTCGTCGTTATGTCTATCATATATATCATATTTTTCAGCTTATCTTTCCGGTTCAAATCCATATCCAGCTATAGTAAGTTCTATGTAAATACATTGTTAATGATTTTACAATAGAAAGGCATTATGTATAAAGAACATTAAGAATTGCAGCGTAGGAAATAATAGAAGCGGTTCTGTCAGAAGTGTATTAGTAGATGTATAATGAAAAGGTGTTCTCATGAATTTACTACTGAAATGAATTGTAATTTATGTTATTAAAAAAACAAAAAGATAAGGATTTTCAGATGTTACGAAATAATGCAAGCATTACTGCCAGAATAATGTTATTATACGTAAATGAATGACGAATTGTTAGATAGCAGGTTGGTGAGGCCATGGTAATCTTTCAATTTTAAAGGTCTCAAATGGATGCCATTGAATGTGTTTACCTCTAGCTCAAATCCTCTGACTGGAGATTGAGACAGAGAGGGACGGAGAGATTCGAAGGGGGTGGACCTAGAGATAGGCAGACACTTGGTGGGGGATAATATAGATAGCCTAATACCATGGTACAGATTGGAACTATAGGGCAGATAACGAACAGACTTTGAGGTAGACGGTCGCATCAAAGAATAGCTGCAGA
>JBAKGL012782848.1:0-10984 GCA_037178445.1 Onykia robusta | reverse complement strand
TGTGTGTGTGTGTGTGTGTGTGTGTGAGTGTGAGTTACCTTCAATAAGGTGATTATGGGAAATAAGATGACAATGAGGAGACGTTTATAAAAAAGTCTTTATTAGACTTACATGTTTCGATTACATTCAATAATCATCAGCGTTTATAAAGTATTACACCGTCAGGATAGGATGTTGCATTAGTGCCTCATGGCAGCAGAGTGGGTATAATAGGATATATTCGAGTTAGTTTTGAAATGGGGTGAGTAAAAAAAAAAGGAAGAAATAAATAAAGAAAGAAACCGGACGTTTAGGAGGAATACTATTAAGAAAACATTTTACAAACGCACAGGACCGCTCGGCCACGCTATCAGTAACATGAAATGATAAATATATGTAATTCCTCATTTAGAAAATTGCACTTTCTATTTATATAGACTATTAATCGGATTATTTATCTAAAAAGTAAAGAGAATATGAAGCATTTTCAGGCACTGGAGAAGTGTCATTAAAATCAAAATTAAAATTAACATAGTAAAATTAATCATCATCGCATTCACTGAGTGGGTAAACAGAAAAGGACAATGGCGATGGCAATGGGTGCCTGTGTAGATCCCTTTAAAAACTTTGGCTGATTCTTTCAGAAATTACCATCAGCAGCATTTTGTCTCCATTCTTCTTACCAAGCTCACCTGGAACCTGAGCAGATTATTTTATTTGTTTTCTTTTCTACGTGACCTGAGGACGCATAACATCTATGGGATGCCTGAAAATGCGAAATATATTGCCTTATATGAATAAATAATGCCATTACCCGGTTTTCAACGGGTCTTGTTCTCTCTACCGAGTAGATGTTGAAATGTAGTTTTGTGGCTAACTAGTTTCATATATATAAACGGCAACTTCCTACTAGAGTGCTGATCCTCTAATTGAGGGAGCGTATACAAATTGTCTGATCCACAGACGGTACTGTTTCGTCGTCACTACGACTCTTCAGTGTGGCTATTGACTAAGTTTACCTCTATTCCTGCTGCTGCTGCTGGATTCGAACCCCAGACTCCCGGACGAGAGACATCACTTACCACGATATGAATGGATAATTCTTTATTTTCTCGTTTTGAGAAGTGTCACTAACATACAAATAATTTGTCAGACGATTCCGAAATCATATAGAAGAAGGCGTTCAATCGTCCGAAAAAACTATTTGTAGGATAATCCTTCACTTTAAGAAAGAAAGCAAATGAGAACCTTTCCTTGGAAGGTGTTCAATTTACAATGTTCGTTTATGCTAAATTAATCCCTACTTTGTGCCCACTTGTTATTTTTTTGTTGAAAATTCGGACCTTTTTAGTGATTCAACAAAAGGTAAGAGAACTAACTCGTTCATTGACCAACCCCTTTTTTAATTGATCACCCCCAATACGGTACGCAGCTCAAATATGTTGGCAACTTGACGGTTTCGATTGAATCGCCGCAGCTCCATCTGATAGCTTGTCAAAAAGTGATTCTCCTCCCATGAGAATGTGCATGTGTATGAAGACAGCATTAAAAAATAATGTTTTTTTTTCTTGTTTTTTTTTCAAAAACGTGCTTTTTGGTGTCTCTACGGTCAGTTTGGACTAAACTTTCAATTAGTTTTAGATAATATTGATTTGTTATTTTCACGTAAAACACCTATTTATTTAGACCATTAGTTACGCTACGGTGATTTATGGGAGGTACGGATATTGTTCTCTCTATCTTCTTCATTCCTTCTTTCTCTAGTTCTATTTTTCGTTTGTAGAATACCTGTGGGAATAGAACAGATAATCACTTACACATAATGAGCTTATGTTCGTTGCCGAATGATTGTAAACTAATTTTCTTTCCGCAAAAGTAGAGTTATCGGTTTTACAGTGTTTGCGAAAGTGTTCACTGCTTTGAAACATGGCGTCTGGTACACAACAAGGCTGCTTTTCAACTGAGCAATTCAATTCATTCGAATTTCACAAAATTGAATCTTCCTTTTTATCACCATAAAAGAAAAGCATTTTTTTCGAAATAAAAACGTAAAAATGGATATTATGAAATCTTTTGCAGAGAATGAAGGCGTTACATATAGGCGCAGTTCTGAAATTCTGTGATCAACCATCGCCATTATTGTATGAAGATTTTAGAAGTATGGTCCCCAACTTTTTATTTCGGTTAGCGTGCACTCCGGTCTCTCTGAAATTATGAGACGAACCATTGCCAATATCGAATGAAGTTATCGAATTAGCATCCCCACCTTTGTTGATTTAATCAATTAGTTTCAGTTGGCGCACTCTCCGGTCTCTGTGAAATTCTGAAAGTGACAGTGACCGTAACCTATCGATCCGGGTTCAATCCACGAGTGACTCTACCGACATTTTAAAATACTGTAAATAACTATCTCTATCATTCAACACTCGGTTGCTCTCTTAACCCGGTTCATAACATTTCTCCAAGGATCTGTTTTCTTATTTTGTCTACGTCGCTTTTAGATAGGTTTTGTAGTATATACTGTTTTTGGGATTTGAAATGTTCTTTGTGGTCTTTTGTATGTTGTATGCCGGGGATTTTGGTAGGCGTTTTCATTCTGTCGTCTAGATTTAGTTTTTCGGCGATTTGTTTTGCGTCTGTGTTGATTTTGAGTTCAATGTTGTTTTGTTTTTGTGTGCTATTTTGTACGAGTTTGTTATGTTTTCTTTAATCAGATGTTTGTACTCAACCGTTTTCAATTTGTAAATATTTCTTGTGTAGTCTGTACGAGGAGGTTATTTGATTGTGTTATTCTTTTAGTTTGTTTTTAAATGTTATATCTTTGATAATGTCAGCTAATTCTTTTTGGAAGGTTGTTTCTGGGCAGGAATCTTTTGGTGTTGAAACCGTAGATTTTTCTTGGTGTTGTCTGCCTCGTTTCTGTTTTGGTAAAAGTAAACTTTCCATCGTATTCTTATTCGGGTTTCTGTTCTTTCTGTTAGAAGAAGACCACTCTAGGGAAAATGATCAGATTCCATTTCGGCATTTTCTTTAGTGTCTGTGAGTTATATGCATCTATAATTGACCAATGGAAAATATTATTGTCAGTTCAGCGACTGCTTCACAAATGTGCCATATTATCAAAGTTGACTCAGTTCAACACACATATGCGTCAGAATTCATGTTTATCTGACAATATGCTCCATATTTCCAGAATGTTACATTATGTATTCATCCAGAGGTGAGTCCATTTCTATTACACGCAGCCCAGGAGAAAATCTGCCCCAGGTTATCTTATACACATATTAAATAGAATAACCCCTGATAGTTTGCTTGTAAGTCTGATCTTTCCTATGCAGATACAGTACATCGACTTAAGGATGCGTTCGTGAATCATACAATGATTCGATGAAGATCGAATAATCGATTGCAGGTCAGTGTTTTTGGGAGACGCTGATCTGAGGCAGTATCTAAACCCGAAGGCGTGATTGCCCGTTTATAAATGGTATTAACACTAGAATTCTCTCGACTGGGAAGATAAAATGGATACCCGAGGGAAACCATTTGGCAGGCAACCAATGGGAATTCAAATTTTTTCGGTCTACCTTCGCAAACGCTGGCAATTGGTCAAACGAAATTGTTTGTGATGTACCTTTCGTAAGGTTAACGCAAGCAATAAACACGTCACACCTCTGACCATGGAGCACTTGAAAGCGTGTTAGTCGTGCAGGCTGTTGCTAATGAGTTCATTTCTCAATAGAGCTCCTAGAGCGTGGCCTTGTGCCATTGTTTTATTTGACCAGCATAAATCTATGAAAAGTGGGTCGATGTTTCCCTGACTACCATTTTCAGGTATTTTTGTTATATTTTTCGATCTGTACATATTTATCAACCTATCAATTTTAATATACTCGCATCTATCAGTTATCACGCCGGCCTGTCTGTATAGCCTACTCTTTCTCTATATGTCTATCTATCAATTTATCTATATATCTATATATCTATGTATCTATCTATCTCCCTCTCTCTCACCCCCCATATATATATAATGGTAGCAGATAGAATATCTTAAGTTAAAATATTCTACATTATATTCCCGTAAAATACATATATTTAGTGGAAAAGAAGAGCGCTCTATACATCTTTTAGACTAAAAAAGGAATCCTCAAGATACAAAAACATATTGGTGAAAAGGAGTTAGCATTGTCCATAACGGAAGAACAGAGTGGTCCGTGAACCAGCTGTATGATCTAGTCCTGTCTTTGGACTTCCTTTTCGTAATTCTCTCTCAGGGCTGTCTTCAGGTAAATAGCAGGTCAGCAGGTCAGCTTGGACTCTTCAGCATCAGTTAAGTGAGCGACAACTCTGAATTCAAACCAGGAAAGTTCAACCCCTCGTCCAGCGTCGTCATAATATTTTTTTCTATAATTATTAATAAATAAACAAAATCTCAATGTTTATTCAACATGTGATATCACTGGCAGGACCTATGAAACAAATATGTCAACATGTTTTTATTGTTTTATTACCTTCAGACCTCTATATTAAGTAACGTGATGCAAGAATGAAGAAGTAGGTAAACGATTAACCAGTGTTTTTGTAAATAATAAAGTACGAAAGAAAGGCCAGTTGGTTAACTGAGGAATTGTCTCCCTTTGTTTTCAAGCAAATAAACAGTCAGGAACATGATAAGTCAGCCAAGTTAATAACCGGGCAATCAATATCCGGTATAACCGATTTCGGGAAACTGAAATTCGAGAAGATGAACCAGACCCCCGGGTGCTCAGAATGCACAGACAACGCTTAAACCGTTTACGCTATGGATTCCTACGACTGGATAAATGAAACATCTACAAATTCTACCAATCTGTTCCAAATCCTCACTCCATAGTTTTTAAGGACCTATTAGTGGTCCTAAATAAGTTGAATTCTAGGGATATGGGATACGAGTTCAAGTCACATCGAAAGCTAATACTTTATTCCTACCCAGACAGAGAGGGATTGTGATTGGTTAGGAATTAAAGTCAGCGTTACAGACAGAACAGGGCTATTACAGGGAATTTCTTTGAAGAATGCGTTGCAAATAATGTAATTATAGCAATGCATTGGAAATCAAGAAAGGGGATTCAGTGTTCAGGGATTATTACAAGAGTTACATTCAAGGGCTGTTATATGTATAATAAACAAATATTCTTTTAAAAAAGAAATCAAGACGAAAAATGATTAGGATGTCTAGGAATCCACTTTTCTCTCTTGAATTGACAGAGAGGCAAGTGTGTTGCACCACATTGTTTGCATCTGTAAACGGTTAAAAGAAATCCGCTGGTTAACTTAGAAGAATCTGTTTTAGGATAAAGCCTTACTTCATCATGGCTTTGCTCAGAGCGTTTTAAAATAATCCTATTATTCAAACTTGTCATTGTTGGTATATGAAGAGAATGGAAAAAGGAAAACAAAGGATCGTTTTGAAGAGTAGTAATTTGTCACGTCGACAAACTAAAAGAAAAACACAATTTTCTCTTCTTTAAACACGAAATCAGTTTCTGATTTTGGAATTAACAAAACTTTAAGGAAAAGAATTGAAAGGCAAATAATAACTGCACAAGTTAATCATGCCTAAAAAAGTAAATATACCTTTTGGTACTTTTTCAGAGACACGTCTGATCAGAAAGAGAATGAACACTTTGGTACTTTTTCTGAAAGATATTTAATCAGAAAGAGAATGTACCCTTCGGTTCTTTTTCTGAGAGACATTTGATCAGAAAGAGAATGCATAGATTGGTACATTTTCGAAAATATGTTTTATCTAAAAGTAAATGGACATGTTGGTACACTTTCGGAAATACATCTTATCAGAAAGTTGAAGGACGCTTTTGTATATTTTCGGAACAACACAAAATCAGAAAGAAAATGTAGGTGTTGGTACTGAGGCATCTGATCAGGGTGATGTAATAAGATAAAATAGTTTTGATTAAAATTACAGATAGGAAATCTAAAGTATTCACTTTTGCCTAACTGGCGAGAACTTTTGAAAAATCAATTATTATCTACAAAAGGTAGATGTTTATGTAACCTGTGTTGTGTTATCACAGGTAGGAAGAAGGAAGCTAATACTGACTAATAAGCATGGAACAGCAAAATACGTTTTTGCAACCTAAACATTCGGGGAATGTGATCATGAAAACATTTGATACCCTAACACCTAGTTTTTACCATCTCATTCAACGTAGTCCTTTGCATGTCATTTGCATGCTAGCTGATAAATTGGTTAAAGCGTTGTCCAGGTACGACAATCTCTGGCTCGTCAGAAACTACTTCTTGATTTCTAATTCACGCGATTTACTTAAAAAGTTGGGAAATATTCGATCAGGAAAGATAAGATGAAATAAAAACATAAGATGAAATAAAAAGACTGTCCAAAGTATAATAATCCTTTAACCTGGAACTGAGATTCCGTCTATTCTTGGGTTATCACCAGTTGTAATAGCCGTACTGATAATAATAAGAAACAGATTGAACGGGTGATGAGTTACACATCAAACTTCCCAATAATTATCACATTGCACCAGGTCAAAGTTCATGAATCAACAAGCTGGAACTAACGCTTAGTTCCGGTTCATTGCAAAGAATAGAGTCCTTGAATATTAGGTTAACGACTGAAGTGCGTCGCGAACGAGACTAATATGGATATCTTCTAACGAAGGGGTTGTAAAACCCAGGTGCAGGCGCCAAACTCGGTACATTGAGTATCTATATGTTATTTTCGTGAACATACAATTTTACATGATATAAGGATTGAATATATATGGCGCATCTGAATTCGTGCGTGAAAAAAAAATAGCGAAAGAAATATTAAGGGTTGGCCACCCTTGCTCTAAAGTCTAAAACTTTAAGTTCTCTTCACACGAACTATCGATAAGTGAGTTCACTTTCCGCGTCGGGGTTAGAGTCCAACTAATGCAAGGGTTGTCTATGATTTCCTGTTAGGTTTGGGTGATATATATATATACGATCTTAGTCACTTTGGTTGCATAAATGTTATTTTGTTGCAAATGTTTCAATAAAGTGTTCTCGATATGGAGTGGACGCCACTTGCTTCTCGTGAACGCATTTGTATCCATTTGATTCTGTAACAACCATCTTCTGGTTACCTGAACCATTAAACCCAATCTTCCACTATGTGTCACCCACACTGGTCTTGACTTGAAACTCCAAATCGAGTTCAACCTCTAATATCATTCATCTGACAACCATTTATACACCTTGGTTCTGAGCCGAACAGAAGTGGCAGAAGATGACATCACTGTAGTAATGAGAGTAGTCTTTATTCAACAACTGAGAAGTTTGCCGATGCCCATATATGGGTATTTCCTTATTGTCCATAAACTAGATTTGATATTGACTTCACTTAGAAAATTGATAAATAAACTCAATGCGTTTAGTAGAATCGACCTTTTATGAATAAGAGCACCTTGCTCTGTCGTATTAGGAACATACAAGAAGAAGGGAAGCATGACTTCATGTAAGTTAACAAATATCTGTTATGGGTGAACACTTATAATACATTCCAAACAACAGGATCAGTTTTGCAATTACGAAACACTGACAAGTTCACATGGTACTTGGTGATAGTAATACTTAGTAACAACTATACAATGTGGTCCTTGACAACAGATACTATTTTACGAAAGGAAGCTACGTACTGCTTTGGCGATAGCTGTGATTCATGACTATTCAACCTCGTATATTTTAGTAATGTCCATTGTTTCATGAACTCCATACAAAGATTAAAGACATTTTTATAGTTGCCGCTTCCAATAGTCCCGTCATAAAACAAAGCATTTGTTGGTGTTGATCTGTGCTCCTTACCGAAGCTTCCAGAAAGCAATTAATTAGAAGACAACTTAACCTGTATTTGCAAACTCTGTTGATGTTATCGATTTAAGAACGGCCGAACATCTTTATAGAATGTGCCACAACGATACGATAAAACCACCCAGACTCAGGTAAAGTGAGTAAATAAAAAGTTGCGTAAAACATGATTTAGCTGGACATTTTAAGACGACCAGAAATGGGGGAAAAGCTTTTACGCCCGGAATAATGGTGCTACTAAGTCTATTTAAAGCTTTTACAACCTCCCCTCACTGTGACCCAGGATGTTAAATAACATTTCTAAAAGTGTTATATTATCGGATAGTTCATCATTTTCTGAGTTACATTTTAAAAGTAATGAGCGTTCCAATTTCGTCGGACATTCTTTGGAACCCTTAATCAGCAACGCGTCAATTATTTGCATCTTATCTAAAAACTTCGATTCTTCTCAACGAGTTGCATGGGGATCTTGGGGGTCCTTTACTCAATTGATGGACGAAACTAAAATAGACATACAAAACTCGAATTGATCCAATTACTCGTGACGAACCCTTCTTAGAATTAAAGTATCTGCTGAAATAGAGTTCATTTTCTTTATTAACGTTCAATTTCTTGTCGTCTTCTGTCTTGGCTGTGAGTTGGAGACCTCTAAGACAGAGAGTACTGTATCCATTGTTGTCTACGTTATATCTATGGTTCAGAAGATGACGTCATATATTCTCTGTTTGAATAATGCCTAAACAAACACATGCAACTCCTCCAATGGATATTTTGGTGTCAATGATGTGAACCTTGCATTTGTAGACTATTGGACAACGCTAAGAAGACAACCATCAGCTCCAGGACCAAAAAATGTCGAAATGTCCCCGCAGACCCACAAATGGCCTATCAAATAACTGGCCAAAGAGTGATTCTTGTGTGTGTGTGTGTGTGTGTGTGTATGTGTCTGTGTGTCTTTCCGCATTTCTGGCCCCATTTTGGAGGCTACGAACTTGAGAATTTGCATGAGCACATCACTAGATACCATTTGTACTTGTGGAGGCCCCCAAAATCACAAACACGTTTTGAAATGGTATCTAGTGATGTTCATTTGTTCATTTTGGACCAATTTTCTTTTAAATATTTCTTTTTAAATAGTTCGTCTACAGCTGATAAATCAGATGAAAGAAATACTTGTCAAACAGTAAAATATGGTTGACGGAATGATGGAGTTATCAAAGATTTCACTTTACTCCAACATGTCAACTGCCAATCAAGGCTTCAGTCTCCTCTGCATAGACATTACCCCAAGGGCCTGATTGGTGAGCTAGATAGTTGCATATTTCCTGTTTCCGTGGCTAGCGCAATGATAGTAGTTAATAGTAGTTAATCTCGCCGGCTAATAAGAATGGAGTGAGTTTGAACCACACCTTGTGACAAACTAATTTTAGTATAAGGGCATCAAAATCTAGTTAGCATACTAGTCTAGTCCTGCCTGGCCATTACTACTAATAAATTCCATGAGAATAGAGAGGTGAGTAATTTGTGTGTCTCAGAACCGTTGTCATGTCAAAAGATTGTTAGCCCAGTTTCTAAGAGCAGGCTCGGGTATAGGCTGCATCTTGATGGATGCAGATTCGATCCCCGCGCATCACTCATTTCTTTATTTACCTACATGGTCTAGGTAGCTCGTTTCGTTTCGCTACCGAGTAAAATCGGTGCCGTGTTCCTAACATAAATTTCTTTATAATCATCACACATCCTAATTCCTCAACTCACATTCAAACTTTGATAAGAATCGCCAGCTGATCTGATGACCTGATGACCTGCAGACCAACATACTAGCTGTTTCACCACACACAGATATCAAATTACAACCGACATCTCCATTCTTGGAGGAGATACCAGATCAAAACAGACTATAAAAATCTCCCCTTTAACACTGACTATCGAATGAATATGTCTTTTGAAAATAACTGAAACGGCTCAAGATCATTAACCCACACTACTTATAAGTTCATTACAAACTGTACTGGCTGTTTCACTCGAGAGAGATATGAACGACTAATTGCAATATCCTCTCGTTTAAATAGTTAAACATCTATTATTTCATTAATCTACTCCCTAATTTCTCAATCTTTTCGATGTATGAATATTACTCCCTAGAGAGAGAGAGAGAGAGAGAGAGAGAGAGAGAGAATTATCCATTCATATCGTGGTAAGTGATGTCTCTCGTCCGGGAGTTTGGGGTTCGAATCCAGCAGCAGCAGGAATAGAGGTGAACTTAGTCAATAGCCACACTGAAGAGTCGTAGTGACGACGAAACAGTACTCAGTGGATATCTGTATATATAAGCAATATTAAATATACAACAGACAAGTCTGTAATTTATCATTGACCTTTATTACATCAGTATAGCTCTCCATACCTCCATCGTTTATATCGATAGAGCTAATTAATTAATAATCGGTTGATTAGTCCATTACAAATCAAGATGTGTTTCGTCCTTCAGGACTCTTCAGATGTGTAAATGGTTTCCCCATCTGAACGGAAAGGAAGGGAAAACACCCGTAATTCTGAGTTATAAGCGTTGCCACCATTGGAGAGTGAAAACACATTCTGTTTACCACCATTATATTCCGATGGTACACATGAAGAAAGCCATAGAATGGATCGGCTGAAACCTCGTGTTAACAACATAAACAACAAAAAGGAGTTAAATTGTCCGAAAAAAAAACTCTTCGTGTGTCAGGTGTCTTTTTAAAACATGTAAAAAATTTACTCACATCACAGTGTTGACGAGTTTAGAAAATGTTGATTTTTCCTTGGGCGGTGCCAAATGATTTTTTATATGTGAAACTTGAAATGTTTTTTTTCTTCTGAGGAATACTTCGCATTGACTTCGCAATGGTGATGAATTGTGTGTGAAGCAGTCTCAGAAAAAAATCATTAAACACTTTTTTGTTTATTAAACATTCATATTTAAACGGGATTTATTAGAATAGGTATCAATGAAGCATTAATACCTATTCTAATCAATCACATTAAGATATGAATGTTTAATAAACAAAAAAATGTTTTAAAGAGTTTTTTATGAGGCTGCTTTACACGAAATTCATATGACGTATGTTGTTATGTCTGGGGTATTTTCGGTTAAAACTCAGTCTTCAACTAA
>JBAKGL012771745.1:0-10998 GCA_037178445.1 Onykia robusta | reverse complement strand
GATTATGTGGTATCATGGACCCCCTTCGTTTCGGTTCCTACTAACCCTTTGATGTGAAAAGTGACCGAAAGGCCTTGCTCAGGGTGATCTTAAGTAAACAAAAAACAAAAAAACAAAAAAAATAAAACATTTTAATTAAAAAATTTTAAAAAAAGTTTAATTTGAAAAAAAAGAGTTCAGGGTACTCGTAGCAAATATTTTGTTATGAAAACAATTATTCTATAGCATATTGTCAACCCTTTCATGTCATTGAGACATTTTGGAGTTATCATCTGGACAGGCATGAACTTATGTGTGGACATATAACTATCACGTTGGGGGAAGCAATGCATCTACCCTAAACTGTGATCACTTCCTCCGTACCTAAGTAAAGCACCCTTCCACAATAGATTCAAGGAGAAGTTTTGGATATATGGTGTGGATATCTCCAAAAGTTTTCGTGTTCACGCGATATCTCCAAACGTTCTCATTGAATGTCTATTATATTATTATATAGAAGGTTAGACAATTGGCCACGGCAGGCCTGATTACAATTTAGGGGCGGATCCATGAACAATTACCTTCCTAGACTATAGCATTGGCTGAGGTATGGGCTATCGTGTTCTATAAGTAACACATCACAGATATCTTTGAATTTCTATGAAACTATTTTCTTAGAAAAGATATTAGCAAAGTTGTTTTTGTGAAAGAGTCCATAGTTTCAAATGGGAAAGCGGTACCTTTTATCAGCAAAATGTTTACCCCTGAATGAGAGAGTCAAGTGTTACGGCAGCAAACCAAAACCATCACACTCTTAGTATAGTAACCTTCCTGAATTGGTATCAAACAATTTATATTGGTAGATCTGATGATGATCGAACCCACATATAAAGGCCATAAAGATTAGTTTTTTGATTATTGCTATAACACTTTTTTTTAATATCATCTAATCGTTAATCCCAATTTAAAAGAGGATTTATCAGAGGAATAAGTTTCCTCTCACTTCTGGCCCTTTAAAAGAGGAGTAAAAGTCTCCATTCAGTCATGACCCCGCCTAGTTACTATTGACCCCTTAACTGGAGCAAGAAATCTTCCTTCTATTTTGACCCCTTAAAGGGGGGAAACTGTTTCCCTTTGCTGCTGACACCTTTAAGTAGGTAAAACAACTTTCTATTGGCTTTTGATCCTTTACAGTGGAGGGGGGGATTTCCCTTCACATTTGACCCTTAAAGATGGGGTGTCTCTTCTCTTTAGACCCCTTAAATAATTATATATAAATGTATAAAATAAGAAGGTATTTATATTAGAGGGAAAGACTTTGATATTATGATTATTGAATCCCCCTCTCAGACCCTTGAACTTTTTATATACAGATAGCCGAAGTACCCATTTACGTTGGGTACACTATTTGAGAACTAAAGCTTTCAAACATGTAAGTAAACGTTTCCCTTAACTTTCGAGCCCTTATGGAGTAAAAAGGGGTTTCCTTTCACTTCTGACTAATGAAAAGGTGGGGGAAAGTTTACCTTTACTTTTTACCCCTTAATTAAAGCGGAAGTCTCCTTCTGCCTTTGACTCATTGAAGCGGGATCCCTGATTAATACTGAATACGTGAATGTCTCCTTTTACTTTCGACTCCTGAAAGTAGGGGAAAATCTCCCCTCATGTTTGACTCCATAAAGCGGGCGGCAATTTTGCTCCATTTTTGACTCTTCAGAAGGGGAAAATGTCCGCCGTCACTTTTGACATTTAAAAGAGGAAAGTTCTTCCATTCACCTTTCACCTTTTACGTCCCTTAAATAATAATATTTACATATATTGAATAAGAGGATATGTACATATATTAAACGGAAAGGTAAGGCTCCACCTATTATATGTAGTTAAATTGTAAATAGAAACACGTGCAAACACACACCCTCTAAAACTCTTAAACGTGTAATATAACGATGGCTGAAGTACCTGTCTGCGAAGGGTAAAATAGTTACGGAGTAAAAAATGGTGTAAGACATCAAGACATATAAAAAGAGATTCCCTTCACTAATTAACCTTTGAAGATGACAACAAATAAGTGTACCTTCACTTCTGACTCTTTACAGCTCAAAATAATTCGTGTACATTCAATTCTGACACGTTACATCACTTAGAGAATAAGTGTACCTTCGCTATTGACCAGTTAAACCCCTTAAATAAGTGTACCTTTACTTCTGACCAGTTACATTCCTTTAAGCGTACGTGCACCTTCACATTTGATCCATTACACCCCTTAAAGAATAAGTGTACCTTCACTTTTGACCAGTTACACCCCTTAAGGAATAAGTGTACATTCAATTCTGACGCGTTACACCCCTTAAATAAGTGTACCTTTACTTCTGACCAGTTACACTCCTTAAATAAGTGTACCTTTACTTCTGACCAATTACACCCCTTAAAGAATAAGTGTACCTTCACATTTGATCCGTTAAACCCCATAAATGATACAAATGTAACTCCACTTCTAACCCTTTACACTACTTAAAAATATGTGTACCTTCACTTCTGACCCATTACACCCCTAGAATAATACGTGTACCTTCCCTTTTGACCCATTACATCCCTTAAATAAGTGTACCATCTCTTCTGCTCCTTCACACGCCCTAAAGAATAAGTGTATTAAGTATAATACATGTCAAAACTTGTATTGATTTTTCTTCAACTTGATCACATATTATCAATAAGATTAAGAGGCATTAAGATTCCAACTTTGATTCACACTTCTGAATCTCAACAAATGTAGGAATTAACATCATATCTGGCAAATGGACAAGTGTGTAAAAAAGAACAACAGGTCTTAGGTCAAATCACATTGAGCTTCTACAGAAACAAAGAGATTGAAGATATTCATACCTCACGTAAATGAATCACTGTAGCACTAAAAATAGGACACAGAGACATAAATGTACTGCCTTTTTGACACAGGCAACGTGTCCTCAGAGAAAATAAAGAATATCTAAAAAAAAAATCAAAAATAAAATTCACAAGGTATCTTAAACTAAAAAGAAACTATATTTTATCTAAAATTATCTTTAAAAGTGATGTACTCAAGCCGAGTTTTAAAGTTGTAGCCCCATAAATGGGACCAGGAACACGGGGAGTCTTTTATCTAAACAAAAAACATCTAAAATTATTTAAAACGAAACAATCTTTCAAATTATCTTTAAATATTGGTCTAAAATGATCACAAACACTCAAAAAAGCACTTTTTTGTAAAAACAAACCAAAGTAGGACTTGTAGAGCGAGAAGTCACACACACATACGAATCACTTGTTGGCAAGATATCAGATAGACCATGTGTGGGTCTACGATGACATTTGTGGGTCTACGGTGATACAATAGGCAAGTTTTATATTTAATTTGGAACGAAAATAGTTTGAACAGCAAATATTGAATTATATTAATTTTTTTTCTTTACAGATTTTAGCCTGCTCGTTAGTATAACTCCCAATCACGTTCTCTTACCTATTTCTTAAAAAAGTAAAACAAAAAAGTTATTCCCCTTCAATGAATTTTACTTTTCGAGGCCAAATATTCACGCAAATAATCCTTTAAAATTGTGAACAGTCGATACACACTCTTATAAAACCTCATCTGGAATTTCTACTTACAAACACTGGAGACTAAAATAAAGCTTAAAGTGTGTTCTTGAAGTTGAAATAGGATATGTTTGAATATATTACCCTGATCTTATATAAATTAACCTCTAAGAGACATGCCGTGCTAATCGAATATGACCAAAAACAGCGATTTTCGATCGCGCAACACGAGGTTGGAAAACAACAAAAGAGAGAAATGTGTAGGATCAAATATCCTTCTAATTAACAATTAAATCTATTCATAAAATACAAATTGAATACACCTTTCAAATAATTAAAAATATTCAATCCTAGTCATAAAAACAAAAATTGACTCACATTAAATAATTAAATAATTACATCTAACTTTATTCTTTTCACAAATAAGTTAAGCCTAGATCAGCACATGAACCCCCAAATCTAAGTTTTGGCACCTGTGTTCCTATTAATAGCAAACTTACCATTCCTTCAAGACAAACGTTCGAACTTTCTGTGACCGTATAATGTGCGGATGTAGTCGGAGACACAAACGTGACATTAATTAAGGATTAATTTCACCAATGAAGAGTCGCTCACATCAGAAGTCCCTGGGAGCCAATTAGGGTCCTTATAAACCTTCCTTCACCACTAAGGATACACACTGCATGGATCGGACTACTACGTCGATAGTTCCTGAAGTTTTGACGCTTCCGTACATACGGGAATACGCACGCACGCGGAACCACATTTCCGTTTCGTACACCGAATATTCAACAGACTTTTTACGTTTCACTTTACTAACGTAAACACTACACAAACCTTCACAGACAGATGGTCTTAGCCTATAAGCCAAATAACTTCCTCCTGACGAAATATGTCAACACAATCTTTTGATTGTTCAATAAATGTTTTTGATGAATTGCTTCAAAATTGAATAAACGCCAGGTATTTATTAGAAGGAAGATAGTATTTATACACATGTTTATCTAATCCGTTTTGAGTGTAAGTGCTGAAACATGTGCTACTACATGGGTCGGTGTATTGGTGGTAAATAGTTCTATGTTCCAACTAACCCTTCCCATGTTCCAATCAGCCCCATGCTGTAATGACCTCCACATATGCAGTGTATACAATACATAGTGGAACTGGTAAATTATTTGGTACCCTATTCCGAACACTTTCTACCAAACAATCAATAACCAAAACAGTTCATTTCTCCCAACAGCATTTATTAATCAAACTTATTATTTCTAACAAGTAAAAATCTGACTTTAACATGTGAAAAATACATAAACCTTCTGCTTTTTATATTTACGTTTACTATATACTTATGAAGTGATATTTTTTAGAACTACTTCTTACCAAAACACACGTGTGATGCGCCTGATATCTAGAGCGCATGAAGACAATATTTTCGGACTGTTGTTTGTGTTGTAAACACGACGTTTCGACCGATCCGAAGAAATTATTGTCACTTCACTTCAACTCTTAAGGAAGCCTGCCTGTACACATCTATGTAATATAACAAACAACATTATATATCTACAACCTTGTCACACATTTATCTCTAAATGGTGACAGCGTTAAAAGGACGTCAAGCCAACGAAGTATATATTGAGGCTTGGTTTTTCAACCTTTTTTTCATCTATCTGAGAGTAGACGTTGACTGGATTGGGATTCCAATTGACATATGCTAGTTTGTGTTCTTCCAACCATAGTTCCTTATTTCTTTTAAAGAAGAAGAATAGTTACATAGAGATGTAATAATATATATTGAAGCTTGGTTCAGAAATCTGGGTCACCCCCTGTCCTAATCTTGCGGGATACATGGACTAGTACTGAATTGCACATAAACAATATGTCATCATATTTGATGGTATTATTATCTTATGTGTTCTATGTATTTGGATCCACCCGGTTTCTGGTTGCTTAAGATTTCTTACTGGCATTCAACAAAAGAGAAACTGGTTAAATGTTAGTAAGAAATGTTAACCAACAGAACATTTATAATCTTACATTTTAAATCTGCCTCTTTATGTGTTTAAAACCTTTCACATTATCCCAAATGTCTACACGGGAATTTCGAAAGAATTTTCAGAAAACGTTGATCACTTTTTTCAAATATTTCTGATAATAAAAGGAAATAAAAAGAAGATTAAAAGATGACAAGAAACTTGAATGAGTTTTATATTGATTTCTTTATTCAGATTGAGATTTATCAAAATTGAATTTTTTATTAAGACTGAGAGTTATTAAAATTGATTTCTTTATTCAGATTATTCAGTCTTGGAAATAAACAAATTCGTTTCTGTTGAGATTCTTTGGACTTGGAAAAACTTCTGAAAAAATAAAAATTGAATTCATTAGAAACGATGATCAAAGAAATTCCCATTGATTCATAAAAATAAAAGTTGAATTATTTTCCTCTTTGGGAATTAATAAAGTGAATATTTTTGTTTGGATTAAATCCTTTAAAAGACTGAATGAAACTCATTCAGCCATGAAAATAGAGACAAAATCGATTGAAATTACCAAAGGAGTGTGATAAAAACAATAAAGATGAGGAAAATAGTTAACAAGAATCAATGTATAATTGTAATAACATCTCATCTCAGAAATTTAGATTTAAACCCAGTTTTGTTTAAACTGGATTCTATTTAATCAATGGGTTTTATCAAAGGTTTAGGAGACAATTGGGAATTTTTTTTTAAAGGTAGGATTTAGAAAACAATAGGGATTTTAAAAAAAGGTTGGGTTTAGGAGACTATTAGGAATTTAAAAACTTAAATTAAAAACATTTGTAGAAATATCACAATAATAAGGAGTGCGTGTTCCCATCATTTATTATTTTGTTTTTCAACTAATAAAGGTAAGATCTCTTCCGTCTGATTCTTTATAATTCTTTTAATTATAAACTTCTTTGATTCATTTTTTCTGATTTCCCTCTTTAGTCAATTCTAGGGATAAAAGCTAAATATCAGGGATAAATGATCATAAATTACTTTCGCGTTTTTTGATGTTTGGAATTTGTTTTCTTTTTCACATATTTATTTGTAAAAATGATTTGTTTTCAAATTTGGACCCCACCCCTCAAAACGCAGGATCCAACTCTGAATTGTATACACAATATAGGCGGTTGAGTGTGTTTGATATACGTAACAAAGGTTTAAAGACAAGAACAATATTCTTGATAATAATGAGTTATTTGAATGATTATCTTACCTTAAGTGCATGGATTACATTCACAATAGCAAATCAAGGGGTAGTAAATGACCCTCTTGAACTGAAATGTCCCTTTACGGCATATTGCAATGAATGACCCACTTTCCTTAGATCTCCCTTGGCAACACCGGCAGTCATTATCATAAACATTGGCAGGGTAGGGTTTCGTTGGTTCCTTAAGTGAAAAAGCCGGTTCCGAAGTACTATTACCACAATTGCCAGCACAATACGAGTACCTCACTGGGTACTTGGATCTACATTTCATGGCTTTATTTATAATATATTCAGTTTTCGTTTTCAAATAACAATAGCCCTCTGAAAAGAAACAACGTCAATGTTTATATTCAATCAGGATTCATAAAGTAATTAACATTTGATAACTAGTAAAATACCCATTGCTTTGTTAACAGTATACCTAGGGGTGGACATCTAAAACACTGTAGTACCTGAAAGAACTCATGGGAGTATTTGGGAAAGCCATAAGTAATAGAATAAACATATATTTGTCATTTATTTAAAATAATTTAACACATCAGCTGCTAAATAAGTTTCAAATCATTTATTATGATTTATGATCATTAATATTATTAATTCCTTTGATGTCGGGTTTCATTCATTGTCAACCGGGTTTCAACCAGATATCTGGGGCAGGCTACAATGTAATGACTTATGAGAAACTGTAGAAAAGAAATGTCAGTATCAGTTCATTCTTCTCTTCGCGTGGATAGTGCTTTACGTAGTTTATAATCAGTGCCTGTAAGAACTATTTTCTATGATTCGAATATGTTTGGGTTTCCTGGTATTTTATCTAACTATCTTGATGACCCCAAGGGCTCTAATATCTACAGGTATAATATTGGGGTATCATGAGTTTCGGTGACAGGGTCTGGGTGGTGCTCATACAAAGTGCAGTCTGTGGTGTGCCATAATGTTAGAAAACTATCCAGCGGATGTACTGTACCGCCCTATCGTGTGGGCTAGAACGTGGCATCCAGGCACGATATGGTCGATAGTTTCAGGCAAGCCATCACAGAACCTACATTTGGGGTCTGCACCATTTTTAAGAACATATGTTTGGTAGTTCATTGTAAGGAGGCTCTGGTCCTGGGCTGCAAGGATGAAACCTTCTGCTTTAAACCCTGAACTTTGTAACCACATTGTTTTTGTTGCTAATACCCTTTCAACATTGCTATTTCTTGTTTTGGGGCTTTGGTTTTCATATTTTGTTGTGTTTTTTTTTGTTTTTTTTACAATGCATTGGAATTCATTGATACATTTTCGAGATATTGTGAAGTGTACACATATATACAATTTGGGGAAAGTGTCTGTGAAAGTTTCTTGGATACGCCCTGAAATGTAAATTTTCATAGAAATTAAAATATACCCGTGACATCTTTCCCGGGTATTAACTAGTTATCTAATAAACGCCAATGTCGTCAACATTTGTAAACTATAAGTAAGTGTTTGAAAGACAGGATTTAATAAGAAAAAGATGATATTTTTGAGATGGTATTGTTTACCGTGTTCACAGTTCGTCCCGTAGTGTCCCTCATCGCCGAAGCGCTGGTTGGTGAGTGAGTGTGTATAGATGTGTGTATGTGTGTGTGACTCCCCGTGCCCCATGTCCTCTTGACAATCCACATGAGTACATCACTAGATACTATAAAAAAATGCATTGTCATTTTGGACCCACATTTTTTAGATAATTTATTTTTGATAGTTTTAGATTAGTTCCTTTTCCTTTTAAGTTTTCGATAATTTTCGGTATTTTTTCGATATTTCTTTAGATAATTAGTTCTGGTACATGAACACGCTACGGTGATTTATTAATGCGATGTACAGGTATCATAATATAGATTGGATATAGTTTATGGGAATATTTCATTCATCTTTAAATAAATTTCACAGATTTATGTTTATTTATTTAGAGTAGCTTAGTTTGGCACAAGGCCCCAGCAGTGGAGAACTTGTGGGATTTAACTCATGACGCTAACGAACTAATCTGCAAGATGAACTTGTTAACCATTACATAATAATGATCCACCCAAAGTCCACAGCTTTAGATATTTCGAACAAAACTCAATGAAAACTGGGATTGAATATTAAAATGTTTGGAAAAGATAAATGAAACAAATTGCTTTACTCTATTAAGTGCCGATGGAGAATCTAAGTGCAGATATCTGTTGAAGCTAACGGACTACATTCATTTCCTTTTTGTACAATGTCATAATCAGTGTGTCATTGCTTTCTGGATAGTCACATACTATTCTGAAGGGTTTGGAATGTTGTATACAATTATAGGTCTACTCTCAAATATCGATCATAAGATAGACAGCAAATAATATATGACTGAGGCTGACTAAGTAGTGAGTGATTCGGCAATGGCTAACTAAACAGTTTATTTGTTTTGTTCCGTTAAGGGGTTTGTTGGTACAATTGTGTGAACGAAATGTATTACGCATACTAGATAATACCTGTTCATTCCAGGGATATATTTGAATTTCTAGGAAACGATTCTTTAAGAAAGAAAAATAAAGTGAATTTGTTTCAGTTGAAAGGTGCATAGTTTCAAATGATGGGTAGGTGGTATTTTCATCAGCAAAATATTTACCACTGATTGGAAGGGTCCAGTGTTAGTGACAGAAAAACAAAGGAATCACATAATTATATAAGTATATTAATTCGGTTTCAGGCCATCTATGCTGGGATATCTGCTGAGGATTGAACCCACAAACAACGGCCAGCAAGATTAGATTGATGTTCATTGCTATACGACTTGCCTCCAGAACCATTGTTTTCATATTATTTTAGATATATAGGTTTTGTATCGGATCGTCAATAATGTAAGATCATCAATAATGTAAGATCCAATGAAGATTGAGCCCACTAACGAATGCCAGTAATATTAGCTTGCTGTTCATCCAAATGTATATTTGGAAGATCATTTCTGATCCGACAGGCACAGATGCGATGCCCTTTGAATTGTTCTGTGTGGACTGAACCAATGGGATCGGGGTTCGTCCTCTGACCAAGTCAAGAGCTCTAAAGTTTTATATAGGAAGTTCCTGCTTCGCATGTTCGCGTGTGAGGTTTCCCACGTTAAACCGATCTTGTGTCAGAGTTCGGATAAACAGGAGGTTGGTGATCATCTGGATTTATATCTATATCAGATGATTTTGAATTTGACTAGTAATCGTCAAACTTAAGGAATCAGATTAATAATTGTCTCTTTGGTTATTAAGATTGGCTGCAACTGATGTAGTTTTGATATCCATTTCCATTTCATTGTCAAATAAGTTCTGTTTGGTGTCCTCCTTCTTTTCTTGTTGTAATTTTTCTCATATTTGACATTATTACAATGCATTGGAATTCATTGAAAACTCTGGGAGATATTGTGAAGAGAATAATTGTCTAGCATAAGGAATCTAATGAATAATTTCATGGGTATTAACTAGTTATCTGATAAACGTCAATGTCGCCAACATTTGTAAACTACAAGTAAGTGTTTGAAAGGATTTAAAAAGAAAAAGAAGATATTTTAGAGATGATATTGTTTACCGTGTTCACAGTTCTTCCCGTAGTGTCCCTCATCACAGAAGCACTGGTAGGTGTTATTAACTTTGTAGAAATAGCAGGCTCCATTTTTTCCACAAGGTTTTTTTTTACAAAGATTCGCTACAAAAAAAAGATAAAGGCAGAAAAATAGATTTGACTCCGGAGCCGCCGCGATTGTTCGTAATATTTTCAGTATCTTGGATAATTTCGTCTAGCTAATCTGAGTTCAAAATGTTTCCCTGTCTTATTTACAGTTCCGAGTTGCATCTATAACGGAAAGACATTGTACAAGATAGATCATTGGATTCGTCCTTTCATAAAGTGCACGTCATTTTTGCTGCGGAGAACAAGAACAACTCTCATCAAAAATAGATTTAAAATTCCCATCCCCCTACCGGGATTTCAACTCACAAGTGACCTCAAAGCAAACATCTTACCACTGCGCCACCTGACATGTCTTACATAGCATGATAATTTATATTAGAAATACACTATGAAATAGATGTAAGGTTTGAACACACGTATAAATGAAAGAATACGTATTTCGTTTGTTGAATCTTTATGAGTGTGACTGTTCACTGACCGGTCAATAAGTATCAGGTCAACACGCAACTGTGTAGTACAGACACGACTGCAAAATAGACGATAAGCGAC
>JBAKGL012760645.1:0-11021 GCA_037178445.1 Onykia robusta | reverse complement strand
TCTGCTCAGTCATTTCAGGACTGGGCTTTGGACCTTTTTTTCTTACACGATGTTAAGAGTTAAGGTTTTAGGGGCCCACCTGGCCCCTTATTTATGATTTTGTTTTGGGACTTACCTGACTAGTTAAGTTTAAGATACGTTCGACCAGTAGTTTTGTAAGTAATTTAAAAAAAAAATATACCTCGATGGAAATGAGATAGATAGTAAAACAATTTAATTTTTATACTCAAAATCAATTGAGTGAGCTTCCATGAAGGCGTGGCTCTCGACATGATTCAGCTCACCCATACCAGCTAACACTTTTTAAACATGACTCAACCTGCCCACAACCACCCATAGGCCATCCTGGACATGAGTGATATCTCTTATCTGTTAATTCTTCATACTTAATTTGTCCTTGAGGTTTCACTTATCTGTCTCTTCCACTAAGCCAGTCTATATGACCTTTTTTTTTTTGCACTACCTCACTCTGGGATTGAACTCACGACTGTCAGCGGGTTAATAGTTTTGCTTGTGACAATAACAATTAAGAGTAGGACACTAATCCAAGTAAACCAGTATATTATAAGTATGAGATTTGAGAAGGGTCATTAACATTCAAATAGTTTTGAGAAGGGTCATTAACATACTCATAGTTTTGAGAAGGGTCATTAAGATACAAATTGTTTTTTGGACGATTGAACTCCTTCTTGTTAGCGGGGCACATCAACATGTCAACTATAGGCATTAGTCAGACAAGAGCAGAGTTCAGTCCGATGTGGCTTCTGCTCCTCATCAAGGACAAGATAGGTAAAATCCAAGCCTGACAAGGTAAGGATAGAAAAACACCTGAATCCTACATCATAAACGTTACTCCCATACGTGGGGTAACTCTTAGGTTTACCACTATCACATTCGGATCGAAGAATGGATCGTCTGAAACGTTGTGTTGTCAACACAAACAACAAACTATTTGGAAATTATTTCACTATTTATTTTTATTATAAAGTTCTGATTAAAAAGCAACCGAAAAATTAAGATGAAGGTGAATGGAATAGTAGTATTAAAAAATGATATTAATGATGGTTTATAAAACATTGCAATACTGAAGTACACTCCGACATGAAAATTTATTAAAAATCTACGGCAACAAAATGAAAATGGCCAAAAATGTAAATATGGCCAAACCAAAAAGTTCATAGCCAAATGCTTTTGCTTTTGTCAAATTTAGCCATAAAATGGACCAAATAGTCTTCCTTTATCTGAGCTAAATGCTTTTCAAAAAGGCTAGATTTGTCAAATTTAGCCATAAAATGGTCCAAATAGCAATCCTACATCTGAGCTATTCACTTTTCAAAATAGCTAGATTTGTCAAATTTAGCCATAAAATGGACCAAATAGTATTCCTGTATCTGAGCTAAATGCTTTTCAAAAAGGCCAGATTTGTCAAATTTAGCCATAAAATGGTCCAAATAGCAATCCTGTATCTGAGCCAAATGCTTTTCAAAAAGGCCAGATTTGTCAAATTTAGCCATAAAATAGTCCAATAGCAATCCTGTATATGAGCCACTAAGGAAGAGGTGAAAGAGAGAAAGGGAAGATACAAGGTATAGATAACGAGGGGAACAGGCAAGAGAGAGAGAGAGAGAGAGAGACGGGGAGGACAGAGAGAGGGAGATAGAGTCAACAGGCACACTCACACACGATTTCACCCACACACATTTGTTTCTGATTGTCAATTTGACAATAATTGCTTGGATGTTAAAATGATGATAACTCTACTTCACCAAATGTACATAGAGTAATTAATACTAAGTAAAATATATCCATATATAAATATGAATTAATACATACATTCACATGATGTGTCCTGCATATATGTTATGTTTTTTTAATTTACACAGACAACTACAGGTGTTTTTAAAAAAATCAATTTTCAGATATAGCTCTTCCTTCCGGGATTTTTGTGAATGATTAAAAACATCTTTATAATTTAATTTCACCTTTTAATGAGTGATTCACAAAATAATTATTCTGAATAACTAACTTTAAATGAATATTTTATTCAGTTAAAGTCACAATTTGCCGTAAAGTTTCTGATATATACTGAAAGGGAAAGCAAACCCCTTAGCCCTTGCTTAACCTACATTTTCTCATCTCGTCCTCCATTTAAACAAGTTATTTTTTCTCCGTTTTTATTTACTAACCTAAATCTATCACATATTTCGCGATCATATAATGTTTGTGTATACACTTATACAATTAATTATAACTACGTTTAGCTTGTAATAATACTAACTTTTAATTGGTAGATACGAGTCAACGAACTAATAGCATTAGCAAAAAAAAAACAGAAAGTGAACTAAAATGTGTACCTTTTTGTGAAAAGTTTGTCGTTATTTTCAAACATTAATCATCCAGCATTCACTTTATAGATTTATTTGAATTACATTTACCTATCATGTTTTTGTTTTTTTAATTTTAATTTCACTTTTAGTCCGAACGACTTAGTTCGGATGAAGCACTTATTTGCTACTTAAGTTTCTTGGTCATAGAAGGAAGTGTTGCTGTGATTTTCAACCAAACAACCATGCTTCGTATTATGTATTTTTAAAATCTCTGTTATTATCATTATTATTAATTTTTTTCATGCATGGCAAAAACTAAAGACTCTTTAAAATGTATATTGTCGAGAAAAAAAAGAAATGGAAGGACAGAACATTACAACTTGAACTAAATAAAACAACATTGAAAATCGCTCGCGAATGGCTATTTTCAACCCTTTTTTAAAAAACCTAAATTGTATCTTGCTTGATACAATTACTAAATGATTATTATTATTGACAGTCTCTATATGTTGACAAAATAAGGGGGTAAGCTCCCAATTTGCCGATATAGTGGGCGTGCAGACGACGGAATAAGTTTGGTACTACTTCCCTTTCCCGAACATTGCCTAGTCTAATGACACAAAAGTTTACAGGAACGAAAGTCACGGAACTTAAGTCACCACATACCGTCGACGGCAACACCTAAAAAAAATTAACCGGAATTAAAGTCACATTTACAATTATGTGAATTAAAGTCACAATTAAAGTCTATTTCTCCTAATATATTCCTACTCAGAAGGCGAATTGCAAATAATTCTTTTTTTCTTTAATTGTTCTGAGTTGTGACTTTTAAACTAATGTAGGTCGTTCGAAGATGACGATTCACTTTGCCTATTCCCAGTTGGTCAGTCTTCATACTTTAACTTTAGTAGTGACTATTTAAGTACTAAAATTTTGATTTTGTCAATATATTGGAAATTGCAGAATTACTAAAATATTGTATGATTAAGACACTGTGGAAATTACAGATTAATGAAATAATTTTTTTTTAAACAGGGAAACTATTGTTTAATTCTTATATTGTGAAAGCACATATATATTTTTCAAATATTTTCATATCATATCCATTTGATGGTACTTCTCAATCACACAAGCTTTATCCCAAACTGACTTGGGTATATCATTTTCATTTAGGAGTTGATACTACAGAAATTCCTCTTGTAATTTATTCAAATCACTGAAACTGAAGTTCAGTTTGAATCATCCAATACAAAATTCAACATCTGTGAATTCACACTTCTCTCAAATGGAGAAGTTTACAAATACTGACTGTCTAAGCCCATTATCTTTCAGGGGTAATTTATTAATACCATAACTTGTGACTGAACAATAAAACAGTAGAAGAGCATCCAGAAACTTGTCCTGTTCATTTTTGGCAACAACATCACCCTCATCAAATGGCTCATCCAATTTTAGCCTAGTTTCACAGCCAATGAACATTGCAGTTTTTTCTTTGTTCTTAGTGATGTCAACATTTGTCACATCAGCTGTTGACTTGATGACATTTAGTACAACAAATTTCCCCATTAACAGTTTAATGAATTAATGTAGCTAGTCATGGACCAGATATATACAGGGGTCTTTTGCAGATTCAACATTCAGGATTCATCTTCTGAGGAAGTAACACCTGAGCCCAATGTATTGCTTCAAAGTCTTCTAAGCCATCTGACATTTATGCGTTTCAGGATCTTCCTACACTCCTGATCACAAAATCCAGTGTAGTCTTTTAGAATACCTTTTCTTTTGGTGCTCTTATCAAAATCATAGAAAAGATCAATGCAAAAATCTTCCACATCAAACCCTGTGACAGATGTGAATGCCACAGACCCTTTCTGTGCTGTGTTGTGGATGATGTGACATGGGCTTCCCATGAAATAACTGGATGGGTTTTTAACCAGCACTCTGAATAGGATGGAGTTATGTGCTCCCAAATTCACACTGGTATTATCCACAGAAAAACACAGTTATTCCATGGCATCAAATTGTCTCATCAAAGATGGTGCCGGCTCTGCCACAGTTTGACCCAGATGTGTAGCACATGTCCCAAAACTGTGTTATAACACAGTTTTTATTTGTATCATATGAGGCGGACAGTGAGTGGATTCATTTTCCCAATGCCAGTGTCATCCATTGACAATGAAAACAAATCATCTTTCGTAACCTCAATAGTGTCTTTGAGGGAATGTGGTGCGAAAGGGTCATTTAAAATGCACATTACCTTTGTCCTTTTTAATCTATACACCTTGGCAATTTTGCTATCAGGGAAAAGATCTTTAAAAATGTCACAACTTGTCAGCAAATGCCATCTGGATGTTGTTTTCTGCTAGAAGTAACATTACTTTTGTTTTTGCACATATTACATAGAAGGAAAAGATCATTTTAGTGACTATACTGAATCAAAAGTAAAAGCACAATTCAACTTGCTATTTACTTTTGATTCTTCCACTCCCGTGAGAACAATTATTAGGTACAACGCGCGAGCTTCAAAAATATGTTACTAGAAAGAATTATAACTACGTCGATTTAAAAAATATTTTAAACAAAAAGAAAAATTAATAGATAAAGAAAGAGTGCTTTACTAACATTTTCAGTCTTATGTAATACTTAGAAGTAGGTATGAACCAAATGAATAACAAATTTCAGCATGAAATGAACACCAGGAAAAGTTTTTAAATCTGGCAAAAATCAGTATATTATTAGATTTTAGCAAAGTTTTGGATCTTCATTCATTAAAGACAGGTTAAATTTTTTTTTAATTTTTTTTTTTTAAAGCAACTTAAAAAGTAAGCTGAAGGTAAAAAAGTAGTGACAAAAAAAATATATCTTTACTTGACAAATCAAGGAGATAAATTTAGAAAACACATAGGTGACTAAATTTAAAATGTAGTTCCCGCATGTGTACTTAGATTATCAAAGTTTTAAATGGGTGAATGTAAGAAAAATTCAATAATAAATTCAATGAAGGGATGGAGCTATTTAAACTACACAATGAAAATAAAGTTTTCAATGACTGAAGGGAAGAAATTTCATCTCAATTTTTTTAGTTGCATTTTCTATAGCAACTTCAGGCCGAATGAAAAAGTTTTTTAAAAAAGGAACTAAAGTAAGCTGGAAGGTGAAAAGTAGTGATAAAAATGATTTATAATGCCTCATTGAATAAAAATAAATGGTAAATATCTCCTAGACTCAGAAGAGTACCTTGGGGGCTGTCTTTTGCCTTAAGACCTTCATACATTTTTGTGTTTTCAACCATTGGCAATTTCTTGTACGGAAGACCATAGGCGTAACTATATTCTGCTTTAGGAAGAATGTTTTTTTTTTCAACTGGTTTCTTTCAAGAAAAGATTTCTTTAAGATAATAATTAATATGAGCCGAGACCTTTGAATTTCGGTTGATCTTTACGATAAATCAAAGGTCTTTTTTCACCAGAAAGAAGCTGACCTCCCCTCCCCCCGGAACTGTGCCTGGTTAAAAGGGGCCTATGGTGTCATTGCCATAGGTAGGCTATATCAATATGTCTGGATACTTTCCAGACATGAATAAAAGACAAGACCAGAATGAATATTAAGAAAAACTGTTTATTTCAAAAGAAACAATAATTTTATAGCAAAGCATATTTCTGTAATAAATAGACAAAATAACTACAATAATAACTCAATAAAATATTTCTTTAAAAAAAAAAAGAAATTCCAAAGATTTTTCTTGTCATAATAAAATGGCTGCCATTGTTGTTTTGACTTCTTGTCACATGACAAAACTATTCAAAATCTGATTGGCTAAAACAAAAAGCAAACAAAAATGCATCAGACACGTTGGAATGAATAACATAAACAACCAAAAAATTGTGCCTCGATGAAGACGTCATTTAGGAGTCTCGTGCTACAGAAGCTTTTAAGAAAAAAAAATGGATGACCATTTGCCACCTCTTGGCTGAAATAAGTAAATAGGGTAAAGATTCAGAAAATACCAAACCTCTAAATTTTTATAACCATTTTTCTTTTCTTAAGTAATTTTATGTTCCATCTATCAATAAGACATTCGTTCTTTCCGGAAATATGTCAGTTTTGAGAAAAATTAATTTTCCAGGTTTTTTTTCAACACTTTTTAATTTACAATGTAAGTATAATACTTAACTGGACACTTATTTTCCACCATATTTATAGAACTATAGCTTTGAATTATTCAGTTACATCCCTTGTGAAGGTTATCAAAGCTTTGATTTTTATTAAAATGTTTTACAAAGATGATGAAAAAGCAGTTCTACCTTGAATGCAATGAAACTTTTTTGTGAATGCTGTATGAAAAACAAGAACTGCTTTGTCATTGTTTTTGTAAAACATTTTGAATAATTCAAAAAAGCTCAAATAACCACCTTCACAATGGGTAGACTTCATGATATCAAAGCCGCTTTAATAACCACCTTCACAAGGGAGGTAACTGAATAATTCAAAGCCATAATTTGTACAATCGACAGAAATCAAGAATCCAGTTTAGTTTTAGTGTTACATTGTAAATAGAACCCTACCACAAAACTTAATTTTTCTCAAAACTGACAAATTTCTAGAATGAATTAAGGCCTTATTGATTAAAAGCACAGATTTACATAGGATAAATACATTTTCATAATTAATAAGCCATTTGGTAGTATCCAAATCTTAACCGTAAATAGCTATAAAAACAAACAATACAACAATAATACAAAAGTAGATTAAAGTATGAAAAGCAAAAAATAACAACAAAATTGGCTTTAAAAATCAATCTTTTCTGAAGTCTTAATTATGTACAACATTTGGCATTGATGTATATACAAATCAGTTCCTATGGTTACACAATAATGTTTGATAAATGACAATGAAAAATGAAGCCCATAGGATTTGGGTTTAATGAATAGATCAGCTAAGATATCTGCTTCAGCTTTTCATAAAGCATTTTTAATGGTCCTTATAAAAACCTTACACAAACATCTGTCTAATGAATGAATCTCTAGAATATGATTGGTCAATTGATGACATGCAATAATTCACTACTATGATTTTGATTCTAATGAATGAAATGAATCTGTAATGTGATTGGTTAGTTGCTGACATGTGATATTGACAAAATGATCAAGTAATGTGATTGGTTAGTTACTGAGATGTAATGAGTAAAAATCATTCTGTAATGTGATTGGTTGGTGGCAGATGCAGTACAACTATTTTATGAATGAAGTGATTGAATTATACAATTGGTCAATTTTTATGTATTATGATAATATGAATGAAAAATAAAAGAATTAATCATTTTATTTTTATCAAAAGCAGGTAACTCTTCCTTATAGGATATATTGCTGATTGATAACCATAAATGAATCAAACAATGTTAATTATTATAAATGTATAAATCTTCTTAATTCTCATTAATTAAATATTGCTGATTACTATAAATGAATCAAATATTGCTAATTACAATAAATATATTAAGTATTGATAATTACCATACAGGAATTAAATATTGATAAGTACCATAAATGAATCAAATATTGCTAATCACAATAAATGTATTAAGTATTGATAATTACCCAAAATGAATTAAATATTGCTAATTACTATGAATAAATCCCATATTGCTAATGACCATAATTGAATTATATATTGCTAATCACCATGAATAAATCGCAAATTGCTAATTACCATAATTGAATTATATATTGCTAATTCCCATAAATGAATCGCATATTGCTAATTACCATAAATTAATTAGATATTGCCAATTCCCATGAATTAATCAAATATTGCTAATTGCTGTAAATGAATTGGATATTGATAATTTACATAAATGAATTGAATATTGCTAATTACCATATTAATAACTGAATAATATATGGCACATAAGAATCTAAACATTTATATATCTATGTAATTTTTTAACCTGTTGTCTATTTTTGCAGCAAACACTTCCACAGAAAAAGGAAAAGATATCCTCAGGCTTCAATTATTGCTTAACCGTAGTACAAGATTTGGATTGAATTCAAAGAATGGAAATAAATTTCATATCAGGAAAAAGGTGAGGAGGGAGATACACAATCACTCATTGGATGAGAGAGTGAAAGAGAGTTAGAGTGAATGAAAGTGAGTGGGGGAGTGGAAGAAAGAAATACAGTGGAGAGGGGAGAATGAAAGAAAGAGAAAGTGTGCAAGTAAGACAGTGAGTGAATGAAAGAGAGAGGTGGGGGTGGAAGAAAGAAAGAATGTGAAAGAGAGTGAGAGTGAATAAAAGAGAGTGGAAGAAAGAAATAATCTCAAATAGAGTGAGAGCAAAGGAAAGAGAGTTGGAGGAGGGTGGGAGAAATAAAAAAAATGTGAAAGAGAGTGAGAACGAATGAAAGAGAGTGGGAGAAAGAAAGAATGAAAAACAGTGTAAGAGAGTAGATGAGTGGAAGAAAGAAAGAACATGAAAGAGAGAGAGAGAGAGAGAGAGAGAGAGAGAGAGAGAGAGAGAGAGAGAGAGTCTATATGCAAATTAGAGGCAACGATAAATTTGCAAAGCAAAGCTACACAGTATTTTCCTCAATTATTAACCTGCTCTCTAACTTTTAGGAGGTGTGAGTGGCATAGCAATTAATGGCGAGCTGAGTTCAAACTCTGGTCAAGGCTGTTTACATTCACTTTTCCCTTATACCCTTTGGAAAAGCATGAATTCAGCTGCTCTCCCCAGTTATAGGTAAAATAGGAGGGCATACTTGGATCTCTTGCCTTGGGAAGATGGACAACTCTGATTCCAAACCAGATAGTGGAGCCCCCTTAAGATGGTTGGATGCCAACTTTGAGATCCTTCTAGCAGCTCCTGCAGCAAAGCTAAAGCCAAACGTTTAAAACTTTGTTCCTTCAGTGTCGTTTCATTGTCTATAGAGATAGAAGGAGGCCTACTTTTTGGTAACCAATGTAATATTAGAGTTGCGAAACATTTGGATGAAGATATTAAGATTCTTGCATTGTAAGGGGACAAATATCACATGGAGAAACCTTTTATAACTTTTTATTCAACAACAAAGTATTACACACACACACACACACACACAGACAATCATATACACAACCTGCAAAATTTTCAAATGATTGACATTTTGCCAGGGGTTTATTTACAATAAAAACCAACAACATTTTCCCAGAGTTTGATGTTTAAGTAAATTTTCAATGTGCTGAGCTCAGAACTAGGGTTTGATGCAACATTTGTTTTTTCCCATCACAAAGACTATGTTGCAGCATTATAATGTTTCTAATTTGCAAATGGTATTTAAATCTTGATCTTTATCTAGATTCAATCCACTAACCATTGGTACCAGAGCCAAAACTAACATAAACTATTGCAGCATAAGGATCTAATGATGTTTGTAACAATTACGATGAATGTAGCCAGGTCTATGAAACCCAAATTGACTTTCTTAGTAGTAACGAATGTCGCAAGGTCTGCAAAATCCAAATCCACTTTCTTACTTGTGATGAATGTTGCAAGGTCTATGAAAGCCAAATTCACTTTCTTTCGCACCAAAATGAAAAAAGATTGAAAGCATACATAGGGAGAGAGAGAGAGAGAGAGAGAGCGAGAGAGAGAGAGAGAGAGAGAGAGAGAGGGATTGTGATCGCACATCACAATATCTATTTATATTTCCATTATTTTTTTTCATGACGTCGTAATAGAACAGCATGATGTTTTAAAATAACTTATTCTGATCATGCAGTGGCTTTGAGATTTGTTCTTGCTTTGTGTTACAGAGAATCGGTGAATTGAGTGACAGTACTGGAAACATTCTAAGTGAAAGGGAAAGCAATACACAACGTTGTGGCGGCAATGGAGTTTTCAAAAGAGATGTCTTTGGATGCGGCAGCGGTATGTGAGAGAATGGACCGGAACGGAAATAATGATGCCTAATGATTCCAGACAACCTGGAATTCTTGCAAATAAATTATTGTAACCAATCTGTAACTTCGCCTTCTGATATTGTAAATGTCTCTGTGCTGCTAAAATGGTACACACGCACACACGCCCACGCATACACGCCCACGCACACACACCTTCCTAAAAAAGGGGACTACATGTAAACTGACATATCAAACACACACGCGTACATGTACATACATATATGCACACAGCAGAAAGCAAGTTATAAAACAAACTCTAATGTACATTCCCAGCCCAAAATATATAGTGTCCAATATTGGTGGGTGGGGGTCAGTTCCCCCCAAAGAAGCACCTCCCTATTGCATTAAAAGGGGAAGGTAGTGGGCCACCCTAACGCCTTTGTGACATTGGTTGTGGGGACTGGGCAATCTTTATGCGTGCGAGTGTCCCCCCTCACACCAAACTTGACCGTAGGTCATATTCTGCCCATGTAAGCAGGTTGATAAATATAATACCTACTTTAACATAGCTGTTAAATGTGAGCAATTCTATAGCATTTGTTTTATTGGCCGTATCATATTGTTAAAAGATGTTGTCAATTGGCAGTTATCAGGTATTTAGAGACTGGCGGTGATGGTATAACGTGGTTATCAAATTCATTGAATTTATTACTACTTGACAGCATTGATATTATCCTTGACTCTTAACATCCTGCTATGTTCTAAGTCTAAAGCCCATTCCTGTAATGATTGAGCTGAAAAATGGCTAAAAATACT
>JBAKGL012749546.1:0-11047 GCA_037178445.1 Onykia robusta | reverse complement strand
GTGTACATCAGCCCAGCATCAGGTCTTTACTCAGCAGATAAGAAACAAAGGTCAGCAGAGTGTTTTGGTATAGAAAGGTTGAAGAAATCATATTCAATCAAAAGGGAAGCAAGAGAAAAAAAAGGGTCCATCCTGGAAGAGACAGAAGGTCCATCCTGGAAGAGACAGAAGGTCCATCCTGGAAGAGACAGGAACACTTGGAAATCTGGAAAGATAATGTTAAATATATTACTTTGGAATAATGGATTCCTTTATCTCAACATTATTGGCAAAGATCTTACAATTCTAGAAATCTGTATATATCAACTTACACAAAGGTCTACATCAGCACAGCATTAGGTCCTCCAGCAGTAGATCAGAGGCAAGAGCCAGTTCTGGGATGTCATAATCGATTGCATTGTTATAGTTGCCCTCTCCTGTCTAATATGCAATCCTATAGCAATGATTATGACCCCGGCACCTCCTATTCCGTTTCTCTATCTTCCCTGACCACACAGTGCTCTCATTGGTATCTTCGTCATACCAAGTGTGGCAGATGGATCGCCCCACAACTGTCCCTTCCAGAATACCAACGAGAGCAGCATGGGTTACCTCGGAAATGTCTGGAAAGACAGACTTAAAATGTGATGGGTCAGTCTGCTGAAGTACCTTCTCCACCTCCTTTCTGGATTTCTGTTCCTGTTTCTGCCTCTTCACTTCTGCACGCCTCGAAATTGCCTGATGCACCTGAATAAGCTGCCTCCTGTTTGCCTCTCGTGTCTGCCTTGCTCTTGAGATGGCCCAGGTTATAATTGCATCCCTCTTTTTCCTGTACAGACTATCTAGTCACGGAAGAACTTTATTTTGACGTGCCCTCATTCGTGCAACTAAATAGTCCGTATTCGGTTGCTTGGCCCTCTCCTTACCAGCACAGAACATCCCCATGATCTCTTCTGCGTCCATATTGTGGCACCTCGCTTACCTGCATTCTTCCTCTAACTTCTTGGCAATATCAATCCCATGAAAATAGTGATTATACTGGCGCTCGAGAACAGCCAACAAGCGGGTTGACACCATTTTGGGGAAATGGTCATCATGAGGTTGCTGTCTCAGCTCTTCCAGTGTTCCATCGGATGGTAAGTGATCACCAAAGAAGTCCAAGTCCTGCTCCAGGATGCTCATGGGTTTGTCTGCGGTGGTCCTGAGCCGGAGTATAAGTGCCTGCACAATACCTATTCCCTCAATGTGGCGAACGTTCCCCTCTGCTGAAGTGTAGAACTTCTGCATCCATGGACCGGTGAGCAGCTTCCCAATAAGCCCAAGAACTTGCATTTGATGAAGTGCAGTCTGGTTTGCAAAGTCCTTTCGCAGACTTGCTGCAAGTCCCCCACATGAGACCGATCCATGTTCAAAGAAGTTCAAAAATATGTGTTTGTATTCATGCAGTTTGCCACATGTGTGGAATAGTACATGCAGGCGATTTCCTCTATATCTCGGGATGATGCCTCTGGGAAGATTTGCTCCATCCAAAAAGGTTTTGAACCCTTTTGGATCCCCTTTTCCATCCCTGTACCGCAGCTTGCTTACTGCCAGTACAATATCCCTGGCAAGGCAGTCTTTTCCAAATGTCTCACCCCGGGAAGTTTCCATTGTCTTGAGTGCTGCTCTACATGCACTTGCAATGCTATCAAGGGGGTGTAAATGGCAGTTTAGCTCATTCAGGGTTTTACTCCAGGACCCATTCACCTTTGCTACCGTGGCGTGATTCACAGCCGCTCTGTCGGTGATGGTATTCGTAATATTATCGATGATTTGACTGCGACAAAACTGATACTCCTCCTGATGAAAATCAGCATAAACGTTTGCCAAATGATCAACAGAAGAAGTAATGTGGCTGTGGTAATCTTCGGCTGTGCCCCCAGGAAGTTCACCAACAGCAACAACATCACACTCTGTTTCTGTTGTAAAGTGGATGCTATTTATATGCACCCCTTCCTGAGTGGTAGCATCAAATCCCAAGGTGATGTTTTTGTTCCTCATTCCGAATTCGGCACTTTGTAAATCTGCGATACTGCCTAGTTCGCGTGCCATCTGCTCCACTGTTGTCCTTGAGGGTATGGAACTGAGAATTTGCCCATGTCCTGCAGCATAACTTTCGATGAGGCTGGGGATGTTCTGTGTAGGGACCTGGTTAAGAATGGATGTGTACACAGTGATCCTCATGCTGCTGTTATATGTTTTTCCATCCCGTTTTTGTTCCATCTCTGCTGTTCCATTCTCCAATTCATCCAGCCTCTCACGCAATTTATTTAGCTCATCTTCATACTCCCTTATTTGCTGCAGCCTTGTATTTAATTCCTCTTTCAACTTGTTATACTCTACTTTGGGAACCGATTGCACCTCTTTCGTCCGTTCTCTCCTCTCTTTATTCGACTGCTTGATCTTTTTATGGGCACGTTGCAGCAGTTTGAACTTGTGTTGCTTACTGCTACTAAGATCATCAGCAATAGGGGCCTGTACTTTTCTCTTTAGATGAAGTACCTGCTGTTTCAAAAGAAGAATTGTAGAATCTGTTGCTCTCATGGACATTTTTTTCCTCTCCGCATCCTGAACCAGGTATTTTATCCTGCGAAATTGTACTGTATCTAATTTGTCTTTGAAGCCTCTCACATCTTTTTTATGTTTCTCCTTCTCTGCGCGTCTCATCTGCGAAACAATAAATAATCTGTTCTTCAACCGTGTCCATGGTGGAGGATGAGTCAGATGGTTTTTGGTTCACAATAAAACCTTTCTGGCAAAGGGCAACAAAACGTGAGTGTTCCTTTTGTTTCCCCAGACTCCTGTATCATAGAAACTACTTTATTGTGGACGCCATACCACTTGCTGTGATGCTGATGCCTTCATATCCGCTCATTGAACAAATTGACCGAATGGTCTTTGTCACAGACTTGTAATTGTCCAAATAACACTTTAGAACATGGCCAATCTTTAGGGCCTCAATACATTCGGGGACCTCAGTGTATTTATCTGCTAAATATTGGGTTGCTATCCCCAGCTTCCCAGATGATGGTGGGGTTGGCATTTTTTTCTTCTTTTCGTAACCTGGAATAGAAGATATTTGGAAGAATATTTTATTTATAAATACCATAAAACACAATCATCGAATAATATTTCATATTTAAATAACTTAATTACCAACTTATGAATTTTGTTTACATGACATCCTAATGTTATGATCTGTTGATTGTGCTAAAAATGTTTCTTAATTGTTATACAAAATGTTCTCTAAATGGGTTGGGTTTTAAATTATTTTTATTCATATAAAATGTTATTGAATAAATTGTAAATATATTTTATTTAATCGCGCATGACGGAAGCCGATGCGCCGGAAATGAATAGTGCGTTCCCTACGCGGTAGGGGCCTGTTGCATAGGACTAGGGGAAGGATGGGTTATGCCCCTTACACCCTAATCAAGGGTGGATATCAAACCCATCCTTTTCTCCAAGGGGGGACGTGCGTCGGTCTCGTAGGCGCTTGGGTGTCTTAACCGAATGCCGGGGGTTGCGTCTGATCTGCGGTGATGTCGTTGTATCGACATTTGAGTCGGCATCTGATGTGGAGTTTCTCGTTGTGGGGTCTGCTGCACTGGGACGGGGTCCGCCTTGCTTGGGTCAGAGTTTCTGGTTCTGATTCTTTTGAAGAACGAGGAGTTGCGAGTGATTTGGTGATCTCCTCGCTTGGCTGTCACCATGCTGCCTGTCTTCTGCACAACCGTGTATGGATTTGGGTTGAACGGTAAGGACAGCTTGCTCTGCTTGCGTTGTTTCACAAGCACGCTGTCGCCTGTGTTCAGAGTGGATGGCTGAGTGTGTCGCCTCTGGTCGGCGTATGTTTTCATCCTCTCTTTCCCTGCCGCATCATTTTGGGCTATGCGTGCATGGGTGAGCAGGGGTGTCTGAGGGGGTGTTATGTCCGGCAGACCAATATTCATCCTCCTGCCAGTGAGGGCTTCAAATGGGGACACTTTGGTGGTGCTGTGGGGTGCTGCTCTGTAATGTCTCAGGAAGAGGTGTATCTGCCTCTTCCAGCTCTGCCCTTCTGCAGTGGAGGTGTGTACAGACTTGTTGAGAGTTCGCATGAACCGTTCCACTTCTCCATTTGCCTCAGGCCAGAGTGGCGTGACTCTCCTGTGGCGGAAACCTGACTGGGCGGCGAAGTCCTTGAAGTCCTGCCCTTGGAAAGGGGCACCATTATCGGTTTTGACCACAGCAGGGAGCCCCTGTCTAGAAAAGATGGCTTCCAGGCATGGTATTACTGCCCTTGATGAGTTTGACGGCAGTACCTCGATTTCTGGGAAGCGGCTGTACTCGTCTATGGCGACGAGCATATATTCACCTGAGGGGTAGGGCCCTGAAAAGTCCAGGGCTATCTCTAACCATGGGGCTGAGGGTAGCGGGGTCGAATTGATGGGTTCCCGGTGCGCTAGTGTGGGGTTGGATGCCTGACAAGGGATGCAGGATCTCACGGTTTCTTCAACCATTTTGTCAATTCCCGGGAACCAGACTCTTTCTCTTATGGTCTGTTTTGTCTTTACCATTCCCATGTGGGACTGGTGGGCAATGTCTATGACAGCCTGACGCAGGGCTGTCGGAATCAACAGCCGGTGGTCCCTAAGGATGACGCCATCGTAGGTGGATAGCTCATCCTTGACAGCTGTGAACTCCGCGGTGTCAGGGTCATCCCACTTCCCTGACATAATGTGACTTATGAGTTTCTGCAGCTGTGGGTCCTGCTGTGAGGCTTCTTTTATCTTCTCCAGGGTCAGCGGCTTTGGAACTGAGTTCCTGGTCACGTAGCGGATGTATGCCTCTGCTGCGTTGTCACCCTTTGGTGTTTGTTGTGGGTGCCTGCTCAGGTAGTCTGCTGGGTTTAGGTCGTCTTTTCCCGGTCGGTATTGTAGCTCATACTCATATGGCATGAGTCTGAGCCTCCAGCGCTGCATCCGAGTTGTGGTCGGCCTTGGGCTCTTGACAATGCCCAGGAGTGGTTTGTGGTCAGTGATCATGGTGAACGGTGACCCGTATAGGTAGAGGTGGAAATGTTCAGCTGCGTAGACCACTGCCAGCATCTCCCTCTCCGTCTGTGAATAGCGCTGCTCTACGTCTGTCAGCGCTCGGCTGGCGTAGTTCAGGACTTTGCCTTCCTGTATCAGGACTGCCCCCAGTCCGACGGGGCTTGCGTCCACCATGACCTCTGTCTTTTTCGTCGGGTCAAAGTAGGCCATCACCCCAGCTCCTGTCAGTGAGTCCTTCAGCCTGTCGATAGCTTGCTGTTCTATCTCTGTCCATTTCCACGCAACGTCTTTCCGTGTGAGTTGTCTGAGGGGTTCGCTGATGGTTGCGTACTGAGGGATGAACCTAGACACGTACTGGGCCATGCCCAGAAACGAGCGGACTTCCCCAGCATTCTTTGGTGGTGCACTGTCCACAATGGCTTTTATTTTCTCGGGGTCTGGCGCAACCCCTCTGTCACTAAAAATGTGCCCAAAGAAAGTGAGCTCTTCAATCGAAAAGAGACACTTGTCTTTATTTAGCCTGGCACCTGCATCTTGGAGTCTCGACAGGGTTGCTTTCAGGTTTGCATCGTGAGTGGCTTGGTCCTTGCCATGCACAATGATGTCGTCGGACAGACTCCTGACACCAGAAATGTCACTCAGTAGGTCCGCGATTGCCTTCTGGAAGATCTCTGATGCTGCATTTACCCCAAACAGCAATCTCTTGTATCTGTAGAGCCCTGCATGTGTGGTGAAGGTGGTGATGTACCTGCAGGACTCCTCCAGTACAAGCTGATGGTAGGCATTTGGCATATCTAGTTTGCTGAACACTGTGGAAGAGTTCAGATCCGCGATGAGGTTGGCATTGGGTGTTTTTCCCTTTGGATGGCCTTGTTCGCTTTCCGCATGTCGATGCAGACTCTGACCCCGCCTGTCTTTTTGGGGACCAGTACCACAGAGCTCACCCAGGGTGTTGGCCCAGTTACTTCCTCGATGACGCCCATGTTTTTGAGGCGTGAGATCTCTGCCTCCACGTCTTTACGCACGTGGAATGGTATCCGGCGATATCTGTGGGTCACAGGAGAGATTGAAGAGTCGATGTGTAGGTGTATTAGTTTGTTGGATATTTTCCCCAACGTGCCATCGAAGAGGTCTGGGAAGAGTTCCGGTATGGGAGGGGCGGTAGCCGATATACTGTTTAATGCCACGTCAAAGTGGATCATTTTCAGAGCACGTGCTGCGGCACAGCTGGGGAGATTTTGTATGGGAGTGTGTGCGGGGTCTATAATGAACAGGTGTGTGTATATAGTGTTCGTCTCGGAGCGTACGTGTACATGTATGAAACCACGAACTTTGATTGGCTGTTTGGACGCATATGGGTGTATGCATATAGGGTGCTTTTGGATTCTTGGTTTGTTGGGCATTTTGTCATAGTCGTGCCCAGTCAGAACGTTGACCCCGGCACCAGTGTCTATTACATATTGAAAGGGTTTACCTTCCACAAACGCAGTAACCGTGGGAGCCTCCGACGGTTGTATTAATATGGCTCGGATGGAAAAAATGCATTCGTCGCCGGACGAGTAGGGTGAAGAGTCTCTATGTGCGTGATTGTGTGAAGAGGAATCCGGCACGATAAGCCCACTAGAAAAATCTCACCAAATGGAAACTACTAAGGACTCTTAAAATCTTCCCAAATATCTTTCATACTGCTACAAGAAATTCAGTCTAAAGCAGAAAGAAAAATTACAAACTCAGCCGATCATACTGGCTAAATTCGATTTCACAGCCTTAAAGGTGATTTCTAAATCCAAGCATCCCACATGCGAAAAACAACAAAACGATCTTTTTTCACCAGACTTACATGCAGAAATAAAACGTTCTACTGACGAACACAATTTTCACTCAAACCACGTTTTCTTACAAACCAATAAGACTTTGAGAGCACCAAAGCTATTCGTACAGACTGTAGCGGTCATTTCGACCATAAATACAAAGCTACAACTTTAACGTCCGCTCCTTGCTAAATCTCTATGATAAGTCCCCAGATGATATGGAATGCGAAAACAAAATTAGCAGTTTTTTTCTTACCTCCCCTTCCTCTTTGAAATATTATAAAATCCTTCGCTAACTGGGCAAGGGGGTCACTTACGGCCCTTCCCTACGGCCGCTGGTAACAACACGTCCGTAGTCACCTCTTAATACCAACTCCTACTTACTACTTCAACTTAGCCGTATTTCGAGCATCCTTATTTGTCTACGCTAAGTCTGTGGACATATAATCGCCACCCAGACTGTATGCCTTTTAAAAATAATTGACATGCTTCTGGTTTTGTTCCCTTTGACGTCAAAGTTTTTTTACAATTCCTTTCCAAGCAGATTTTTCAACACTGACATCAGCTACTAAAAACCCTTTTAAAGAAATACAATTTTGTTCTTAAACAAAAAGGCACGTAACAAAAAAATCCAACCAGCACTATACCAATACAAAAAGCTTGCCAAATGTTCCCTTTCAAGCATAATCTATCTACAAACCAAAGGCATTTTTCAGCAAACGTTTTTCTCAACATTTGCAAAACTTACATCAGATTCAACATTTACTAAAAGTAAATCTTTGGAAATCTGAGGGGCTTTTTGTCGGATCAAATATCCTTTCCGTTTTGCAAACGGTCCACGATTTCAAGCTGGTCAGACATTGTCCACAGAAAACACATTTAACTGACGCCAGTGAATCCATTTTTAGAACACCGACCACACCTACTCAGGCTAGAGGCACATGGACGTAGTTGTAATCATGTTCCCTGGGACTTCACTGAGAGCCTCCCAAAATCCCATAAATATCACTTCCCATACCCTGTTTACACAGATGGAAGAATGCCTGAAGACAGACGGCCCAGACGGGCTCGAATTCGTTCATTTCTAAACGATCTCCAAGACGTGACACCGCACTGTGTTTCCTTTTCCAGTTTCTCGGTACGGGAAGCAAAAGAACACACACGCTCTGACGACCTTATAAAAGACGCAAACAGACGCACACACAGAAGTCAAGTTTCGCCATTTTCAAAAAGTCTCAAGACAACTTTTTCCTTTACAAAAACATTTTGTTATACACCCAGCCCTTTTAAGAGCTAAATTACGTCTTTTCTACACTACCTTGCATTAATAACCTAGAATTTTAAATACCAAATACAAACGGACTTTTCCCTTTAACGAGACGCACGTCTTCCACTGCAGGTATCGCCACGCCGATCCGTCGGTCGCTAATACCGGCAACTCAATGTTTTCTTCACGTCTCTTTTATCAGAGAGTATGTCCACGCGAGATGCCAACATCCGGGCGTGTGAAACACGTACAGCAGAACTGACGGCAGTCACACGCTATTTGCCAGTACGGTTTCGTTTCCCATCTCCGGCATACAACATGCCACGCGAACTCTGAGAGACCTGTTCGCCACGCTCCACACTCTCCCGAATGCCCAATACAGAAATCTTTCAATATTCTTTTTTGCAGCTCTCCCATACAGCAAAATTCCATCGCAGATAGAAGAAATCTTTTCCCCGTCACTCTTTTTATATTGTTAGTCCATAACATTTTTATTTTTCTGCAATATATTTATCTATGTTTGCTTTGTTCTTGATCTCTTCGAGGGTCACGGGTAACTTCCTTATGGTGTTGCGAAGTACGCTTTTATCTCCATTTCTATTCTTAGTGCTGTAATCACAGTTTCCTCCAACGGTTCACATAGTTTGGAGATTAACTTGGATAACCCATCTACATGCCTTAACCTCTTTGGCGGAAGGAACTACATCTTAAAATGATAATTTAATGATAGTGTTCCCATCTCTGAAGGCGATTTACAGCATGTGTAGAGATTCCTTTCTTGGAACTAAAAATAGGAACCTCTACGCCTGTACAATCGCTTTCACTTGGCCGTTGCTTTCTTTGTGTAATATTACTACGCCCAAATCACTCGCGTCACTTGCCATGATAATATCCTTACTTGGGTCGTAATGCGTAAGACTTAAGTCTGGCGTTAACACTTTTTTGATTTCCTCAAAAGCCGTCTGACATTGAACACTCAAGCTCCATTTTGTGTCTTTTTTCAATAATTTGTTTAGACGAGCATATTTGGGATATAATTACTGTAATAATTTGCAATGCCCAAGAAAGCTTGTAGTGATGACACATTCGTTGGGGGATGTTTTTCTTTTATAGCACTTGCCCTTAAAGGGTCCAATTTTCTGTCTTTTGCATCTAAGATATATCTCAAATACTTAATATTAGCTAAATAAAATTCACATTTATCCAAACTTAGTTTCAAACCATATTGTTTTATTTTTTCAAAAATTTTTTTTTTAACATGTTCGACATGTTGTTAACGGTTTTCATTCATAAATTCACTCTTAATTAAGATGTAGGCTATCGTGAAGCCAAGGTCATTCAAAATCGTATCCATTATCTGCTGGAAAATAACTGGTGCGACCTTTATCCCGAATGGCAGTCTATTGAATCTATACAGACCTTTATGCGTATTTATAGGCAATAACTTCGCACATTCTTCATCTACAGGTATCTGTTGGCATGCCTCCGTCAAATCTAGTTTTGAGAACACTTTATCACCATTCAAAAGCAAATATTTCCCCCGGGCTTGGTAGTGGATAGTTGTATGTCTCAAAACAATCGTTGAGTCCCATAGAGAAATCTGCGCAGACCCTAATTTCTTTTTTTCATATAAACCGTGGTGTTTTCTGAACACTCCTATTTTCTTAGCGGTCTAATTCTCTACAAATGATTTCTTCAGCTTCAAAAGGTACTTTTCTTTTAGGCCTAAAAATAGGCGTCACCTACTCTTTAAGTTTCAATGTCGCTTCTGCTTTTGTACATCTACCAAGACTTTCAGGAAATTTTATCTTTAATTATTTTTTTTTTAATTTTCAACTCTGTTTGAATTAACATTGACAGTATAGCAGAACGAATTATTGGTTGATTCACAAGGTCGAATGCTTCGATCCAATCCATTCCAAAAAGGTTCTGCGTTCACTTCATAACGAATCATTTTATTTTTTTAATAGTTTTGCCAATAAATGACACATTTGTGTAAAATTCTCTTTCAAATGTTAATTCATTTCCTGTAACTCCATGAGCAATTCTTTTTGACGTCAATAGAGTTGGTCTGCCAATTCTTTTCCAAGTTTATTCATTTATCAATGTCAGATCAGAACCAGTATCCAATTGAAATGTAATATTTCTATTGTTCATCTGTACATTCACGAACTTTCTTTTTATTTTTATTTCTTTGTTTTCCATTGAAGTTGAGTTAACTGTATTTTTGATCCCTTACTACTTTTGTGTTTTCTGCAATGTGTTTGCTTATGTGCCTTTTTGTCACAATTAAAACATTCTTTCCTTCTAAATGGACACTCTTTGTAATAATTAATTTGTCCACATCCGTAACAGGGATTTATTTTGAGAGCAACATTTTTTTCTTTATGTTGTCTTGGGAATAGCTTTCTTCATTTGGATGTTCTCCGAGACGACCTCCGTCTTCGTCGTCGTCGTCGTCTTCTACGGTTTGTGAATTCACCAAAGTTTGCAGTTAGTCCCTATTCACCACGTCCTTCTGTTGGCGTGTTTTTTCGCCCACTGTCCGGTAGAAAAACCTCGCACGTTTTAAAGTCTCCCTGGCCTCTAGCGATTGGCCCTGACCGGGGGAAAATTAGCGTACGTGCGAATCTGTACCGTCCCACGGCAGACGCCAGCCACGGGGGTGCCGGGTCAGTCGATTCGCCACACGCCCCCTGATCTACTGATCACAAAACTCCTTGGACAGGGGTTGGGCCGCTTACTACTGGCTACTGGGCCGGCGCAGGCGAGATTTGCAAAACCTGCACAACAGAATGGTGGGACAGGTGCGTAGGTGTTTGTTCCGGGGGTGGGGGGAGTTTGCCGATTCCCCACGCCCCCTGGTCCCGGCCTCAGGTTTCAAAGCCTGGAAGTTACAGACCGTCATTTTCCTC
>JBAKGL012738442.1:0-11049 GCA_037178445.1 Onykia robusta | reverse complement strand
CTTCATCACCCATTAATTTAGATGTAGGCACCAACATCAAGGAATTAGATCAAGAAGACACTTATACATATCTAGGCGTACCTGAAGGTAAGGGCATACAGCACAGTAACATGAGAAGAAGAAAATAAGGAAAGCATACTAAAGAAGAATAACTCGCAAAATAGAATTTCAATTAATTATAACTATAATTATTATTAAAATTATAATGATAATCATTATCATAATAATATTCATCATTATTATTATTATTATTATTATTATTATTATCATTATCATCATCATTATTATTATCATCATTATCATTATTATTATCATCATTATTATTATAATCATTATTATTTTATTATCATTATCATTATCATTATCATCATTATTATTTTTATTATCATTATCATTAATATTATCATCATTATTAATATTTTATTATCATTGTGATTAATCATAATCATTATTATTATTATTATTATTATTATTATTATTATTATTATAAAGTATATACGGTTGTTGTTGGTGTGTTAGATAACGTTTCGTTCGTGGGAATTCTTCCGATTGTCAGATCTCAAAATGGTGAAGTGTGAGGTCAGATATATTATGACTAGTGGCTGGGTCAGAATAAACCAGGTGCAGACAGGAAATAGAAATAGAGAGAGTGACAAACATAAAGAACGGTAGACAGACACATAGTGACATACAGTAAGAGACAAAAATAGAAAGATACATGCGATATAGAGAGCGGGTTTTCGATAGGAACCTAGAGAGAATCGAGCGGACTGCGAATCTAGCTAGACGCATAAACTTAGAGTTCTATCTTTCGGACCCCGTGGGGGGCCAAAAGAACGTCTTGAATAGAAAGAATTCCCTTTGGATAATTATAGGGAAATAAATATATCCTTTGTTGAAAAGAAGCGTCTTCCAGTTTCTTCCTTGCCGATTCCTTCAAATTTTTTGGCTTCCAGAAATCTTAAATACGTTCTACAGAGCCAGAGAGTGAGACTCAACTCCACCCAACTCTACAGAAGGCACCCAGACGCTCCTCGGCCTTGGCAGATACATCACTCAACAGTTACAACTAGAACAGAATTGGGAATACCAAAGTGCCCCGGCCGGACCAAGGCCCCCAAGCCTCTGAGTCCTAGGCGAAGACTGAGGCCCTGGCCGTAATCGTCATGTGCTTAGGAGCCCCAGTCCAGAGGGGTATCCAACAGGTGATGCAGTTGTCAATAAATTGTTATTTGTTTAAAGGCCGCGGTGCCGACCATTAAACGCGATGTCAAGTCGCTTCCTCCGCCTAGAATTAATATCATAATTATTTTCAACTGAATAAAAAGAAATGAAATTACTCTTTAATTAGTATCTACCCGAAATAGGAAAACGGTTCACCTCAATTTTGCTCCTTAAAAAGGAAAAATAAGTTTCCCCTCAATGTTGACCTCTGATAACGAGAAAATAGTTTCCCCTATATGTTGACCCCTAGGAGGGGAAACAAATGTTTTCAGAATATGAGGCCAGATTTGAAAAAAACAATGTACGAAAAAGTGTTATCAGAATATGAGGTCAGGTGAAAAATAAACAATGTACGAAAAAAGTATTATTGTATATGAGCTCAGGTAAAAAAAAGTATTGTCTGAAAAGGGTGTAATCAGAATATGAGGTCAGGTAAAAAAGAATTCCCAAAAAGCGTTATCAAAACATGATACATGTTTTAATGGATCCTCCTGATAACATGACGACCTAATAATCAAACGTTTTTCGTTCCATTATGATGTCCATGAATTATCTGATCATGTCACTGAACTTGTTCACAAAATAAGTGTCCTGTTCCACATTATAAGTATATGGTAAATTGAAACCCATTCTAAAACATAAAGTAACAGTTGAAAATCACCCGGATTTGTTTTATTCGGTAGGTTAGAGCATTTGGACGGTGTAGCGCTAAAAAGAAATAGTACTTTGCTGTGTTACGGTAACATACAGACAGACAGACAGAAAATTATCATTGTCAAACTGTAGTCCAAGTTGAATGCTGGAGTTGACTTTGTTTTTCTACCGTAAGAACATCAACAACAACAACGACAACAACAATAATAATAATAATAATAATGATAATCCTCACCTAATTTAGGGGGCAACATCTCAACTGTTTGTCTGTCACGTCTGTCATGTCCGGTCATGTTAAACCAGACCGATATATAAACTGAACATATCCCTACCGTGATCTAAGAAAATTGATATTTAACATATTAGGGACCGTGTGCCTACATTGTATATTCTCTGAGATACTAAACTCTATAGAAAGACAAGCAGATGGGATACAATCATAAAAGAGTCAAATTCATGGTGAAATTGTTTTGTAACCTTCAATAGTCTACATCAATGATTCTCAAACAGTGAGTCGCGACACAATGGTGAGCCACAATTATCTATCAAATGTGCTGCGTACATTATTCTAAATACACAAATATGTATTTCAAGCCATGAACGTTTCCGGTACGCGTATCATTTCTGTCCTGCGTCCACCACGGTTGCCAATCTAGTGTTTGTATGAGTAGGTTTTCTGAGATCTCAACCTTTGCAGCAATAGATGAAAGGGAAAAGCCGTGATGAGTACATATATCAGTATGCTGATATGATAGTTTCCTTCATAGACTACTGTTTTGCTTTTGCCTTCATTAAGATGAAGATAAATTTAATAATAGTGATTTACAATAATTTATCTAATAAAATAAATAGAAATAAGATATTATTGAATTATTGATACTGAAGTTCCAATAGCTCAGTGGTAGAGTTGTCAGGCGTCAAGCGAGACACCCTCCGACATAGAGGGTCATGGCCTGGGTTTAGTTACGATAAAAAGTGACAACATTAACAAGTAAATAGTAGCAAAGAAATGAATAATGGTGATTTACAATACTTCAACGAATAAAATGAATTGATATTAAGATAGTAGGTAGTGAGACTTATCCGATTCAACGTATATGATAATCGCCAAAAACCATAAAGACCCTAACATACACATCACAACTAGCATATCCAAGACCATCAAATACCTTATTAAAAGACCACATATAACTCCGAGGGCTCCGTAAGTGCTCTCCCGGGCCAAGACTGTCACAAAATGAATATCGACGAAACTGCAAGACACATTAACTTAAGAATCAGAAAAGAAAATGCAGATCCTTCCGTGTAAGTGGCTTTGTTCAGTTCACGTACACAGAAGGAACTGAATCCGGGGGGAGAGGGGTATCTAAATGCAACCACAATAATTGTGGGTTTTGCACTCATACCTATTAGCAGAAAACAAATACACTTTTTAAAGTTGCAAAACATTCCAAACCAAATTTAACATGTCTTGCGACGTTAAAAACATGATTTACACAAGCATTTATCAAGGCTGTGCTAGTGAATACATAGGAGAAACCTCCAACCTAACTAATAGAATGACTACCCACAGACAGCAAATACACGACCCCTCCACTAGAATCCGTAAAGTCAGTAAACATATCGACCAATGCTAATCACAATAACCAAATATTTAGTTTTCCGAGAAGTTACCCGAGAATTATATTTATATACATACATAAATGTCTATGTACTATCAATCAATGACATTCTGTTTGTGTGTGTGTGAGTGGAAGGGGGGCGGAAATAATGTATTATGGTTCAGATTTTGTAGTTTCTTTGATCAAAACTGATAAAAAGTGGCTATCAGTTAACACTGACCTGCAAACATATTTACACTTCGAATAGGTTTTTTCAACTAAATAGGTGTCTCTATTTTTCTTTACGAAATGTCATTGTTTGCTTATCAAAGATAGATGACTGATAACTGACACATATTCGGAAGATTAAATTAAATCCCCACCTCTAAAACAATTTACAACGTGTTTATGAATACTGACAAAGTTGCCGAAGGTTTAAAACTCTAATAGAGTGAATAGTATTGTTTGCTTATCAAAGATAGATAAAGAAAACCTAGAATAGTAATCTTTGGTTTTACGTGCAACAGATTGCACACGATAGATTCATCAAGGTACCACGGAGTCAGTGCACCTAACGTGCCAAACTGGTATTTTAATAAATAATAAAAGAGTTCAATTTGATTATCGCATTAATTTCTGATCAGTATGTTGTTTAATTATAATTTTTGATTTAAAAAAATATATACTTTTTGGATGCTTAGTATGGCTTTTGGTGCATGTGTATGCTGCTTTAAGTACGTCAAACCAATAATTGTGCAATGTCATATGTACAATGAAGTAAGTGTATCGGATGTAATGAGATCAGTGGGCCGGATAAAATGAAGCCGCTGGCCAGATTTTGCCAGTTTGGCGTAGTTCTCCTACCCGTGGCATCTCTTCTCCAAGTGATACGAGAAAGGGATGGCTGGTCCGAGGATCTTTGAAATCGTCGAGGTACTGTGCTAAGTTGTCTAAGGCAGGGTTCTTCAAAAAACGGGTCCTGGCCCATTACTGGGTCACAAGGTTCTGCTGACTGGGTCGTAGGTTCACAATTAATAAATGAATTAAAAAAGAAAAATATTGGTGACGATGAAATAATTCAGATTTGAAATAAGAATATATATATATATATATCTAATAATCTTGTTATTATATTTGTCATTTATGATTTAATTGTTAAGCGTATTAAATCATAACAGTGATGGGTCTGGTTAATCACTCAGTAGAGACCGTCACGTGAACAATGTATTTTGGCAGCATGATAAATTTGTTTGTATCTTTGGAAAATGACAGCAGAGGCAACATTTTATCAAGAGTCCATACTTGTTGTGTCAGCTTACAAGTCAAAATTCAATCAGATGTCATCAAAAATCACATGAACATTTTATGTATGCATATATGTATCATAATAGTAAGGAAAAAACTTTAAAAAATAACAACACAGGACACGAAATGACATTTTATAGAGATTTCATAAAATTAAATAGAGGGGGTTGTTCTTGAGTGTAAACACACACCCATACGCACACGCGCACACACACACACACACACACACACAAACACAGTACCCGGTTGCATCCATACACACAAACACTTCTCCAGAACACCTCGGCATGCCAGCGTATCCCCTTTTAAAACCGTAAATATAAGAATGTTCTCAAAACTGAGAATCCATGTGCTCACTTTTGGTGTTGGTAGTATACACGTCAAAGTGAACCATCAGATTTAAATAGTATCCATGCGTTAATGTGTTTAGTTTGGCGATAGAGTAAAGGTTTTGGCGCGAAGAAAAACATGTTTTATTTTCCTAAAATAAATACTGCTAAGTTACATTGTCACGTTGCTGGGGGACAGAGAAATCTCGGATCACTGGGCGATGTTATATTGTATAATACCTGGGGTGGGGGGGGGGTATAGGGATTCTCGTTGAGTGATGTAAGAGTGACGGCTCCGTCTGAAGAACATCCCAGATTTGAACGACTGGAGATGGAACTTGAACAAGCAAAGAAACAAAAGTAGACCTTTCTTGAGCAATGACAATATATTTGTATTTCTTAAAAATGCTATCATGGGAACTCTGCATATTTAAGAATTGTGAGCTTTCTACATGATTTCTAAATGTTTCCTCGGCCTACGGTCGATGGGGCGGGGGGTCAGCGAGTTTTTCAGTGCTCTGCTGGATGCGACCGTCTACTTCCAAAATTGGTCTCTTCTATCAATGTTAAAACACTTCTATCTGTTCTGCTAACATCCTACCAATTGTATCAGCCTATCTATGTCCCTATAACTTGTGTTTGTCTATCTCTCTTTGGCTTTTGTTATTCTCTGTGAGCAACAACAAGCCTACAGATCTGAACTCGAGGTCAGCACTTTTCCGTTTGTCTTCGAAACATATTTGTATCCCATGTCAATCAAGCAATTTCGTAACAACATAATTGCTGAAAGAGAGATTAACCTCAGCGGTTTCCTACAACACACCGTAACTAAGGGTCTTGTTTAACATTAAAATAATATTTAAAATGCCCCCACTCAATATAACATTTTCGGAAGGTTTGACGTATTATAGTTACGTTGTAAATTGATTCCCCACATCTAATATCATTTGGAATTTCTTTTTCTATGAAAACTGACTAATTTCCCGAACGTTTAAAACACTTACCGATTGAATTGTACATATAATTAAATGAAAGAACATTTGTCATTTTATTTCAGTCGGAGTTTGGATTTGGTCCGTCAATAGTATTTTTCGAGCTTTTAAAAGTTTGGTCGTTGGTACTTCAACTGATCCTTGTTAGAGAGAAATACATCTTTTAATGCTTACAAATCAGCTAACAAATCAGGACGGAAAAGGCAGTTTTATCCAAAGATTGACATCTAGGGATCTCAGAGATCAACAAAGATCCTGTCTTAATCCTAGGGTCAAGGCACCCTTTTTGACACATTTATACTTCCAGGTTGCTGTCGTTTGGGCAGCAATAAAACTTATATACGATGGCAAACAATCGTAAAAACAATCGTTGGCTTTATAGTAATATTGTAAAATCTTGAAATGAAATAAACTTGACTTTTTTTATTTTAGTTACATTGTAAATATAACCGACCCTCTTTTTAGAAAAATGCTCAAAACTGACAATTGGAGTTTGGCTGGGAATAGCGGTTCTGACCTTAAATTGACTTTAGGGACCACATAGGTTAGCATCACCTATCACATGTTAATCCTGCTGTCAAATTACTCTCCTCGATAAATGTTTAGCTCCCAAAGTGGAGTCGTTTGGGCAGCTTTTAGACAAACAAATGTGCACACATTTAATCGTTTTATAGTAGTACTTGTTAATAACCATGAGAAGAATTAACGGACATATTCTAATTTCCATAGAACGATGTCTTTCAAAAGAAAATATTTCCGTCTCGTGTTACTTGGAGAAGAGATGCCTTAGACCAGAGCTCTTGAAACCATTTCGATCGCGACCCATATCATCTTTCATAAACAGAAATAATTGTCTTACCAGTAAAATACATACATATATACATAGTTGCAACCATGATAAAGCTACTATAACTGTAATGATGTAATAGTGTAACAAATAAATCATTGATGACAACGGTAATAAGATAATTAGAAATATTCATTTTTCAATCCCTATTTTATTAATTCATTGGGAACCTGTGACCCAGTCAACATGACCTTGTGGCCCAGTAGTGGAACGAGACCAGTACAATAAAGAAACCTGGTCGATGACATAATGAAAGTGAACTAAAAACAGAATTCAGTCAAGTGTCTAAATATCAATAGAAAATGCAATCATTCTGGGAGAGGCGGCCATTGTATGGACTGTGACTTTTGACCAACCATTGTCCTGGTCGGCTATAAAAACAGCATTCTGCCTTGTATCGTCAGTCAACCGACTCAAGCCGTTACAGAAACTGCAAAAGTCCGCATTGCTGGACAATATGGGTTTCACAACGGTTACTTTGTGCGCTGCTCTGCTGGTATTGGCAAATGCTGGTAAGTTGCAACTTTTCCTCTTCAGAAATATCTACGCCGCCATTACAAGAGAGAGAATTTCCTTTTCTTTCCTGAAGAGACATACTGAACCAAATTAAATCATGTTCTTTTCATTCCTATTAATACAACTATCATTTTATTCTGAAACAGTATTCATTCCAGCCATATCTGATGGTTCTGGCTGGAGGACAAGTGATAGCACGTCTCCTTAATACTCCAGCTCTCTCTGCAGTATTCTTGTTGATTTTTATAATGGTGTTGACTGGAAGATTCCAATTCTTCCTCGGATTTACAATTCTTCCGATCTTCTAGACTGTTCTAAGTGCGACAATAATGATGGGTACTGCTGTCACCTTTATGTTCCACAATTGAGTTCAGTTCTCTTGCAAGGTCTAGATAATTTCCTAGTTTTTCACTTTTTTCAATTGTACTCTGTAGTCAGCAGATATCCTATTTCTGACTAGTATTCTTGTTTACAATGACAAGTACTGGTCTTCTGGCTTGGATTAAGTGATTTGTCTGACTTTCAATATCGCAGAGAATCTTTTAAAATCATCTAACACGGTTCCGGTGTGTGCATATATCATTGGTTTGCCCAGTCGTTGGCACAGTTACCAGTGGGTGGCCTTTCCTACCCAGTCTATTTTTGTACTTCTGGTTCAATTTATTTTTCAATTCAATATATATTTTATATTCGATTTTTGTTGGTTTAATGGGTCTTATTATTCTACGTATATTTTCTTAATAGATATTTTTATAATTAATTAATTTTAATGTGAGTTATTTTGTTTATTTAGTTTAGTTGGTTCTTTGTAAAGTTAACATTTAAATGTTTCGAGTGTAATTGTAGTGGTAATTGTAGTGGTATTACTGGTTCCCCACGCAAAATCAATTTTATACAATCGCAGGGGTGTACTGTACACATGTGTACATCCATCCCATGTATGTGAGTATATATCCATGCATATATACACACACAGCTACGATTCAAATCAATGGGATATTCCGTTTTTTGCTATATATTAGATCAATGAGTCCATAGGTTGATGCCTAGTTATTATCGGGATTTTGATCTGAGATTTTCACTGTATAGTGCTTAGTAGATGGGATCAAGTATCACTGAATTAAGAGGATCAGAATGAAAGGGTTTTATAGGAGTGTAAACTAAATAATTGAATAAGTATCAATTGTCTTCATTTTTCTTTTAAATTGTTTAAACTGTATTTTGTGTTGGTATTAACTTGCCACTCACTTTTGTTTTTTAAACGACTATTTACGCTGTGTTCATTCTGATTATTATTTTCAGGTCCAGTTTACAAACTCGCAGCAACCGAAGAAAGTGCATGTGCTTTGACATGTTCCGGTAAGAATCTGTTTTATTTCATGTTAGAGTTAGTATGCTTCGTATTTTAGAAAGTATACGTACATAAATACATACATACATAATGTATACTTGGTCAGTAATCCTTCATTTGTGCATGTTGTTTTTGATTAGTCACGCATATATATATATATATATTTCTTTTTTCATATAAAGAGAATTATATAAATCCGAACGCTTATCCTATGCTGTATTTCACGAAGTGGGAGCTTTTTTATATATATATATATGACGCAATATTAAGGACATTGGTCCGACAGGATATGAAATTAAAGAGATACGTAAGTAGGGGTCAATACATTTGGCCCAGTCATCAACAAAAGGGGGGTTGATATCAAGGTGAGTCAAATTGGCATTAATCCCTTCCTTACATATTTTCACAACATAGGTCGATTCACCTTGATATCAATTTTCCCCCATTTTGTTGATGACCGAGTTAAATATCACAAGTTTCTCTTGTTACAGCTTGCGATATGTAGAATTGACTTAGAGGTGACAATCATCTGAAGTGGAGTCACCGGTTTCACCATATTCCATTAACCAATATTGAACCAATAAAAGTCATACAAAAATATAATAATCAGCTGGCATATATCAAATTCTATAATCCGATTTTTACGGATAGCAAGTTGTATTGATTACATTAAGCAACTTTCTGTTCCAGGGTGATAAGTGTTATTTCTCGATTGATTATTATGTCTAAAAAGTATAGAAAATTATTCCCTTCAAACTTTCTTTTTGTGATAAGAATAATGACATTTTGTCATTTACATAGTTTGCCTCGGGCAGCTTAGTGAAGGTACCTGAAAGCTGTTAACTCCTTATCTAGAGATGTGACAAATTGTGTCATAAGACTTAATTGTATGAACAGTGGTGGCATTAACACATTCCGAGTATCAACTAATAGCACCGACGTGATGTTGTTTATTCCCACTTAGAAGTCTGGCTGCTATGGCAGGGAAAATTGGAGACCCATATGGAATGACATCATTTTAAAGTCTCTGATAACCCCCTAGCCGTGCGCATCATTCTTCAAGACGTCTAACAAGGTCTTGACACTTGTACTGCTGGTGAAATGAAGTGCCCACAATGATTCTTGATCCCTAATAGGTATACCGAAATATGACTAGTATACCCCGTACATCTTAGCGGGGTACTTTCTGATGCAAAGGTCAAAACCGGTGTCTTCGTTAGACCATTGACAACGAAGATCTTGGACTGAAAGAAATTCAAAAAAAAGCTCACTTGGAAGGCGAAGGGGCTTGATTTAGCCTTGTCACTGTGGTTCAAGACAATGACAAGGCCGAAAACTATGTGGAACTGGTAGAGATTATGGTGAAGAACTACAATAGATTGGGCTTCAGGATGTCCCTTCAAAGTCCATATCCTTGACGCTCCTCTTGGTAATATGGAAATATTGGCGACTGCTTTCACCAGGCTATACTGAACTTTGAATGCCACTACCAAGGAACACATAACGAGAAATTGATAGAAGATTATATTTTAGCTTGAAGGTAAATTGCAGTGCAATCGTAAATCTCTAAAAACTACTCACTTCTAAATATGTTGTTATCATTTTAGCATTGTTGTACATAGATATGTAGATTCATGTTATACCATTTTTTATCTGAAATAAATGATTTTAAAATAATATAAATTCATCTGTTGTTGAAACGGAAATAAGAGAATTTCAAAATATCACCGTTCTCATCATGAAAGTAAAGTTTCAATACTTTTCAAACATAACCAATCAAAAAGATAACACTAACTTCCCAGGAACAAAGATTGCATTGAACAGTGTTATTTATGGTTATCTATAAACTCAATCCTTCTCTAGATTCATAGATATTTTGAAAGATCGTGTAAAAGTGACGTCATGGTTCCACCTAAAAAGAATGTTGACACTTATTTCTACTTATCCCATAAACAAAACTGTTCTAATCGTGACATTAATAATTCTTGTCTGTTTTTTTATCAGTTATTTTTATCGATACATATCACTGATCCATTTGATCATATCATCACAAACATCTCGTTCATCAGAGAAAAAGGTCAAGAAATGTTCCAACAGATCGAAATGTGACTTTCATATGAATTGAGTTTTTCCAAAGACATTCTGAAAGAACTCTGAACTTCTACACACTTGGTTGATTTTATTTTTCAGACAACAACAAATTCGATTACAAACTTGGAAACGTCTACGA
>JBAKGL012738441.1:0-15408 GCA_037178445.1 Onykia robusta | reverse complement strand
TTCATCTCGTTATAATGAAGACGGTCAATGGACGCTGATTAGAAAGGGCTATTCTGAAGGTCCTTTATATTCCAGAAATGCTTTAATAAACTATAATGTGTGGATGTGTGTATTCATATACGCCCATATACACCCATGTTCACATGTGTGTGTATGTTTGAATGCGTGTATATATTTATAAACATAAAGACACGCATTCAATGTGTTCTTTCTTTTTTTCTGTTTTAGTATGTAATTATTTGATTAAACATAGTGCATTATATATATATATAAGTGGCACTATGTTTGTGAGCGACAACTTGTCCAGATAAACCAAAAGAGGTTTTCGGTCATTTATCTTATATTTTTCTAGAATGTATACCTTTTAAATTTTAAATAAAAGAAAAAAAAAGTAACAAAAACCTTATTGGTTTAGATTCAAAAGTTTAATTCTTCTTAAATCATTGAATGAATAAGTCATTCAAACCAAAAATATATATAATATATATTTGATATCCGAATGTTAATATATTTGTATATCTCGTGTTTGATTTTCATTAAAATTCCTTAACTTTAATATATTTTATAATATATATACACACATTTAATGTATTTTTTAATATGATACACTGCGGCGAGCTTTTAAAGAAGAAATTAATTTAGACTTATGTCACTTTCAATGACCATTGTATTTTTACTCTCCCTTAATAAATATTGCTTGAATCCGACTTCCTTGTAACATTAAGCTATTTATAATTTATAAGTATTGCAGTCAGACGCTCTTTTGATGAAAACGCTCTTTTGGTGAAGGAAGTCGAGTCATTTTGTGAATATTTTAATCATTTTAATAATATCTTAATATATTTTATCTTATAATATCTTATTAGATTATTTTTTATTTTTAAGAAACATGAAGTTATGAATCATTTATGTTATATCTGTAACTGTAAGTATACTTTTCACTGTTTTGTTTTGTTTAGCTAAATATATCACATAAGTAGCAGAGAAGAGAGATTATTAAATAAATATTTAAATTGTACTTCAGTTACATACTTGTTAAGTAACTGTAACTAAAGTCTGTAAGAGCTTATTAAAAGTAATCGAATTTACCCAATAATTCATATCGCATTAGAACTTAAATTAGGGTATTTCAAGGAACAATATTTTTTTTTTGGTAAAGAAGCGCAGCCTAACGGTTCACAAGTTGAAGGTAGTAAAAGATTTGGAATATAGTAAAAAAAAATAGCTAAATGTGTTTTTTTGTTTTTTCTCGAAGAACAGATTTTAAACTATCAAACGTATGTTCTAACGTTATGTTCACGGTTATCAAGTAAACATGTTCATTAAATTACATTAAAAATAATTCTTTGAGGTCGTAATTGTAATTTTGATCCACTATTTGAACTTTCGACAAGGATTGATTATTTAGATAGCGAATTAAAATACAAAATTTAAACGTTTCTCTAATATTCCGCAATAATAATAAAAAAAAACTATAGGCTATGTACGGACTGAATTAATAATTAGGTTAAAAGGGATAACATTATATTTCGTATATTGATTATATTTTATATTTTGTATATTGATTAATTTTGTATTATTAAAAATCTGATTCGCCATGTCATTCCGGATACTAAAAACAAAAAATGTTTGTTTATTCTGATACTCAAAATATTTTAGCACAATTTAAAAAAAAAAGGTGATTTAGATTCTAATCAATATTTCATAAAAAATAATTTGTGAAATTATGAAAGTGATCGTCCGATGGCATATTAAAACAACTTTACGAAAAAGTCCATAATGTGGGTTATGATAAAGTTTTAGACAGAATTTATAAAAACAATTGATTTGTTTTCCTGGATTGTCTGCGTTTGTTAAAAAAGTATGTATATATTTTTCATTGTTTATTTTGTAAAAGAAAAAGAGAGCCATACATGTCCAAAACAAGGGATCTTATACCCATTTTATGAAACGGCTGTACTGTTTTATACAATGTATTATGATTGCACTGGGCCTTTTCTGTTAATGAGTGGAGGTTTTAACATATCCTTTCACTATTTGACGGTTTAATAGGGTCATACACACATACAGTTACATTAATTGGTACAGTAGATAGTTACATTTTTAGTTATGTTGAGTACTGTGTAATGGCGTGTCAGATTGGCCGAACAGTTTCTGGAAGGTTCAGCAATATATTAATACCGCAAATCAAAACTAATTAGTTTTCTCGTTTTCGTATGTTAATCGGAGTAGAAGCGAACATATCTATTGTTCAATCCCTTTCAATTATATTTATTTAAAACACTAACTTAAACTATAATATCGACATGGAAGACGTTGATAAGTTGCCATTTTGCGTTATGTGATATAGTTTACGTATATCAAGACCTCAGACGGAATGAGAAATTAAGGTAAAAGTTTAACATTTTTAAAATTCTTCTCAATGATCGTTATGTTATGAAGAGTTTAAAAAAGTAAGAAATATAGTTATTGCAAAAAAATAAATATATTTTTTTTATTAAGTGTTTGGTTTTGTGATTAAAGTGAGTGGATAAAAATATTGTTATTGAAAATGAAATGTGAATTTAAGTTCATAAATATTTTTTTTTTTTATATATATGTAAATGGTATAAAAATGTTCCAATAAAGTATTGTCTGGTATTACTTGGATATTTTTCAAAGCCGAGTTTGGTATTACTTGTATATTTATAAAAAAAAGGCTGGTAGACCGTAGCTTGGTGCTGATTTGTCTCATCGTCCAGCCGGTGAATGCTATCAGCATGTCTAGGTTACAGGTCCATAAAGTTATCCGCTGGTCGGCCTTCTATTTGGTACCAATCGGTCTCACTGGCAGCGGGTGAATGTGGTTGGTATGTCTATGTAGTTGGCAAACATACAAAAAAAAAATATAAAAATAAAAACTCTAAAAATGTTATGATACACTATATACTAATTATCCCGGTTTTGTAGTGAAATCCTTTCACCTAAAGGTTGTCTGACAGAGATTGCTTATAACAATAAGACCGCCTTTGTATATTGTTCAATTTTTCGTTTGTATCACTTAATATTGTAAGTTTTAACTGTTTCACTGTTTAATTGTATTGTCTAATATGCAATAAAGTGTCTATCTATCTATCTGTATATTTTGAAATAAAAATAAAAAGAATATTGTTATTAGTATATTATGATCAATGTTAATTTTGTGTTATCATGCTTACAATGTTTTAAGTACTTCGAGGACGAAGTACTGTCAGTATGGCCGTATTATATTATTGTACTATGGCCTACATATTGAATTATGGTATAGTATTTTAGTAATTTAATATGTAGGTCATACAAAAAACCAATTAGAAAACTATTTAATTTCGTTGACACAATAAAAGTGTAATATATTAGAATTATTATTTTTGGGAATTTAGTATTATTTAGAACAATGTTTTATTCTTATTACTGATATAACATTAAAGTGATAAAAGTTGTTGATTTGATAAATTGTCATAAGCCATTGTTATCATATTAAGTTATTGTATTTACATACTTTATTTAATAAGAAAGAAATACCATTAATATATTGTTACAACTCCATTTAAGAATTAAGAATCATACTGTAAAATAGTTTATAATTAAATACAGTTTACTATGTTTAAAAGTTATGAATATGATTAAACTTCAGTTGATCATAGCGCTGCTGTCGCTTTTAAAATTTGTTATAAATAGGGCTTATAGCCATTATTGAGGCATTTTTCGTATTGGAGAGGGAGATGGTAAATTAAGTTATTTTGTTTATACATTTTGTGTAATATTTTTCTGTTACATCTTTTGTGGGTATTTTAGTACATTAATAATTATTATTAATTAAATTGATATTAATGTTCATATTGTGTTTTTCTAATAAACAATATTCTTCATTTATTAAATATAAGTACTAAGTAATCTTTGTTTCGTTTATTTTCTTTATAATAATTTAGCGACATTTAGTTAGTTGTACAGAATAGTTTAAATAATCACAGTATTATTTAATATATTTTGTTTTCTTTATTAATAGAGCCCCATTAATCTAACAAATTCAACAAATTTGGATAATTTAAATTACACACCATCATTTCTAAAGGATTTCTTGGATCGTAAAAAGGTTACTGATCATTTTTTATAGTAACTCGACTAACTAAATATTTTTTTCAATTTTTAGTAATATAAGGCTGTAGTAATCCTGTCGTCCCTTGTCTTCAGCACTGAATAATTTTTCGATCAATTAGCTGGATGCTTTCAAAGTTGCACCGCCTTCATCTCAAAGCCAGGGTGTTCATATAAATTTAATATACCGCCTGCAGCCGCCGCAATTAAAAAGACAATAAAGTTCAGTTAGATGAAAGTTCCTCGTAAATCCCGCCTCCTTTGCAATTGACCAAAATTACATATTATGATACGGTCCATATAAAATCTAGAAATGAATTTAAAGACTTCAAGATTGTGTATATGTTAAAATAAAGTTATTCGTGTCAGGATAAATAAACTTCTTGTACCAAATATCTTTAAAAACGACACACTTTTTGACTTAATTCTTCTTATACAATATATATTAATATATTAATACAATATATAAGAATCTAAGAATGCCTTAAGTTGTCCCGTAATAGGATTAACTTTGTAGTAAAATTATTAAAATTTTACTGATCAAATAACTTTATAAAAGTCATGTTTTTATCTAATTTACTTATAAGAAAAGAAAAACATTGCACCAAGGTTTGTATATTTTTTTATTTTTTGTGTTTTTTTTTTACATATTTAGTAAATTACAAATGAAGTAGTTTTTAAAACGATTGCAGTATCTATTGCATTGCATCTAGAAAAGGGAAATACCATCTATTTACAGATGATTAGCTAAAGTAGCCGTTTTTATTTCGTTGCATGCGATTAATGAGAAATCGGAAGCCCAGCACACACCCTTCTCCCTCTGGTATACTCTTTAAACTCTCCTCATTTTTCAACGGTGACAATATATTGGAATAAATTTTTTAAAATGAACGTATCAGATTCGTCAAGCATGATCCTAGTATTGTGACCACATAGGTTTTCAGGGTGAATACAGCATAGAAGTATGTTTAGACACAAGTCATATACTTGAATTGGGTGAAGAACGTTGTTTGGTCAAAGGAAAAATAAAGTTCAGACAAATACCAAGAAAACAATATTATGTTTACTACTAATAATATTGATGTACATCGAATACGATGTAATTTAACATTGAAGGAAGGAGTTCAAAAGGAACTGTCGTGGTGGGGCTGCATAAAATTGAATAATATTCAGTTATCTTTGTGCTTAAAATATAAATTGAGGTGTTGAGGTGTTTTGACAATAAAATCTTTGTATGCAAATAGTATTTTTACCTGTATATAATTCATTATTGCACTATAACAATTCGGTTTAATTATTGCAGCGCAATATTACATTTAACTTAATTGTATACTCATCAAAATATAAACCGTTAATCAATGTAAGTAATCCACATCCACAAACTTGTCGTTCATTTTCTCTCATTATTTCTGTTATAACCTCTAAAATAGTTTTTTTGAACATAATTTAGTTTTAACGCTTAGTAAAGAAAAAGTAATATGCTATTCTTAAGAAGTAAACAAAAATACGTTAAAACAACAGTAGTGGTTGTAGACGATATATATTAAAAAAATCATTTGGTAGGTTTTTCAATGTATGGAAGGTGGGCATGCTTCTTTTCATTTTATAATGTTTTCAATGGGTTGGTCGTTAGAGAATGCTATACAATATTAAGTCCATCCATTATAACATTTTTTGGACAATAGAGATTAAAAAAATAAAAGCTTAATAGCCATAAAGGGAAATTCGTAAAATCATCGCGTTTTTTAAGTCAAATAATTCAAATAAATAAACAAGCGGTAATGGGTGTGAGTACCATTACAATAACTTATTATTTTATCAAATCAAATAGTATTATAGACACATACACGGTAAAACATTAGTTATTAACGTTGTATCAAAAAATGTTGCGTCTGTGAACGACCAGAGATAAAGTATAACGGAACGAAACTTATATAGAACCTAAGCTTATATAGAACGTAAGCTTATATAGAACCTAAGCTTATATTTGACGTCCAACAATAAGCAAATAAATATAAAACTAATTAAAATAGGTGAAATATTAAGTTTAACAATTTGTTTTATCAGTTATAATGTTTTAATAATAACTTTTTTAACTATAAAATACTTTACAATTTGGACAACTATGTTTTTCTTTTCTTTAGACGCACATTATAAACGTTAATACGATTAATTATATTTTATATATAAAACTCATACAATAATGTAAAATAATGCCCTCTAAATACTAACATCGTTCTATGTATACGGACACTATTTAATGTTTATATTTTAAGCGTAGACTTTAGTACATTAATTTTATTCTAAGCTTCTAAGTATTGAGTACTACCCTTGTGTCATAAGATATATATCACAACCCCACAAAAATTACTTACAGGCTAAAGCAAATAGAACGACGAAAGCAGTGGTTCAATCTTGCAAGGATATAAACAACAACAAAAGCGAAAAATGTTTATTATTGTGAAGATCATTAAGATGTAATTATTTTGAACTTATATATCACAGTGTTAAGTCTTAGACTACGGAACTTTTGGATTTTCAACTATTATATACATATTTATAGGTTAGGTTTAACGTTATACTTTGTTATTTCAGATGTTAAATGACATGGAAAATTCTAAGGAGTTTCACATAAAGGGTTCAGTATCTAAAGTACGGATGAAACCAGATTGCCTACTAAATTCTACTGTCAATCCAATAGAAAAACGTACATCTGACATGAGTAGACCGTCGACATCTTGATAAGAGGGCGATAGGTTAAGGTTACGTTATCGTCATAGACTCTATACGATGTTTATACGATAGACTATTGCCACTATAGAAAAATGAGTAGACATAAAATAGGCTACTATACTAATACAACAATAATAGCTAATTAAAGTGGTCTGTAAAGGGGCGTTATTTTCCCAATGAAGCCTGCATGTACGAGATGCAATCAAATAAATACAACAATATTTTTAAAAACTTGTCCTGTATTAAATATGTTATGTCACATATAAACAAAACGTTATAAGAATCTTTTCTTATAAATTGAATTAAAACATCAATGATTTTTCTAAAGTTCGGTAAATTTGGTCGGTAAAATTTATTTAATAATTGTATAACAAAGTTAATCCTATTATATCTCTCTAGTCTCTAGAATAAAAAAAAATATTTTATTATAAATTCCATATCATAAAATACTACTACTTGTAATTATCAACTTCTTTTTTCAATGTTTAGGTCAAATTAATTTTGATAATTTCATTATTAAATTAGTGTTTATTAAAAGAAAATAATTATAATTAAATATAGAAAAAAATAACTAGGTATGCTATCAGACCCTCAATTTCGACTCTCTGCGATCGCGAAATCTCAGGTGCCGTTTGCATGTTGAGCGAAACGAGCCAAGCCGAAGGCTTCGTCCAGGTGTGGGATGTCGTAATTGTAGACCTTACACTTGCGCTAATTTTTTTACATTGAAGTCTATGGGCGTGATGTTTTTTGGACATTACTCCTCAACAATAATTTTTTTTGAAATTTTAATTACAAACCACCTCACATATCAGCATGTGTGCAAAATTTAAAATCCGAACCATTAAGCCGTTTTAATGCCCACTTTGTAAAACCAATGCAAATTTTCTCCAGTAGAGCGCTCCGCTCGCTTCGCTCAACAAAAAGAGGACGTTTATAAAATTTGTTAAATTAAAAAAAAATATTTATCCACGTTTTTTGTATACAATATTTTAAGTATAAAGTATAACTAGTATTAGTTTAACAAAAAAGACAAATAATAATCTCGGTGTGTTAATTAAGGCCTTACATATACCGTATAAGTCTTTTAAACTGTGTTTAATTAAAAATATACTAACTATAAACCTTAGTTTTAATTAAGCTTTTATTATTTCATGACCAGAACACTTTAAACCCTTTTAAGTCCGAACATCAAAGACATAAAAAAGTAGAAAGAAATAAAAGGTATCAAATTAAAAAGAAGAAATGCGTCGGTTAAGTAATTACAAAACTGTCAGATACTGTAAAATTTTAAATTAAATCTGCAGAGTTACAGAGTTTAAAAGGAAGTTTAAACCGAATTTAATGAAGAAAGATTAGAAATTTCGTCGCTGAGTGAGTATAAAATTACTTTCAGATTAAATTGAATTTCAAATTTATGCAACGTAAATTTCTATTACTAGTCACGTCCGTGTTATATTTAAAAAATACAATTTTAAATTTAAAAGGTCTTTAAATTTTTTGATAAAGTTTTATATTAGAAATGGAGTATGTAAGAAGTATGTGTTACACAAACTTTATTATATTTTAAATTTTATAATCATTGTTGAATTATAAATTAAGAAGAATTAAGTCAAAAACTGTTTCGTTTTTAAAGCTATTTGGTACAAAAAATTTTGTTTGATCCTGTGACCGATTAACTTTATTTTAACTTAGAAACAATCTTCTTTAAATAAGTTTAAAGACTTAGAAAGTCTTTAAAGTCATTTCTATGTTTCATATGAAGCGTATGAAGACATAATATGTAATTACGGTCAATTGCAAAGGAAGCGGGATTTACGAGGAACTTTCATCTAACTGAACTTTATTGTGTTTTTAATTGCTGAGGCTGCAGGCGGTATATTAAACTTATATGAACACCCTGGCTGTGAGATGAAGGCGGTGCAACTTTGAAAGCAACTAGATAATTGAGAGAAAAACTATTTAGTGCTAAAAAGAAAGGATGAAAGTATTACAGTTTTTTATTACTAAAAAACTCTATACAAATATTTAGTAAATTTTCTGAAACCTTTTTACTATCTAAGAAATAGTTTACGAATTAATTTTGTATAATTTAAATTATTAATAAAACACTAAATTAATCGAGTCTATAGCGATGGTCAAAAATTGTTTGCCAGGTTTTTGAAATATTTTTAACGTTTGTGAAACAGCGATCACAATAAATATAATCCCGCTTGGTTTTTTTCAGTTCAGGGCGCGTTTGGATCCCTCAGATATAAAGTTAATTTTATGAAAATGTGTCTATATAATAATTTCGGGAAATAAATATCAGATAAAAGCTAAACATTTATGTACGCATCTAGTCCCATATTTAACCCTTGTTATGCAAATTAAAGAACGAAGCAGTTGGACCCAATTATGAGAAATATTCTTAATTAAATCCTGTATTTAAATTTGCAGAAGTTATAATATTTTGGAATAAATATCGTAATGATTATATTCAACCAGAAAATGTTTGTTAGGGTTTTGTCTAATGGTTTATTTTTTTTATTTGTTTACCAGAAATATGGCCCTGCATGCTGATTGGATACTTTGGAGTAAAATAAATATTCCTTTTAAATATGCTGTACACACGAACGTAAGGTCTATACATAATATAATTTCTTAGATATATTTTATAATAATAAATTAATAACATAGGTAGTTCTAATCTTAAGTGATACTGTTCTGTTTTGCTGAATAGGTTCTTGCTCTTCCCCAACAAGGGGAATAATTAGAAAATAATAGAAAAAAACTTAAAAGTCAATCGAATTAAATATCTCAAATTACTTATCAGAAAGAACTCGGCACACAAGCAATATAAAAGCACTACAGAACTCATTACTTGGTATATCATCTAGTTGCCAGGTGTGATAACTGTGGTATGTGACTCCAGAGAATTACTTACATCATATCAATTTATCAAATCCATTTAAAAGTCCAGTTAATCCCATTAGATACTACTGACTTCACGCTCAATAACACCCTTTGATGCTAAGATAGTCCTCTACCGGAGACTACTGCCCTCGCATTAAATAACACCTTTCCTAGCCCAGATACATGAGACTACTGACTTTTAACGTACATACAACATAAAACAACTTTTTAATGGCCAGCTAGTTGCATAAATTGGCAACAACTATAAGCAGTTTTCTTTATCATAAAATATTTTAAACCGTTACTTTTTTGCCTACAATTTAAATTATAAATTACGCTTAAAGATGATATCAACATGTCATCAGCATATATTTGGATATAAGTAACACCCTTTGATGCAGTTTAGATATCTGATGTAACAGTCCCAGTACGTTCATCATAATATTTCTTACTTATGCAGTGAAATCCAGATATCGTGTCCCGTGAAGAGAAAGGAAGAAGTATGATGCATATCGGTCTGATATTAATTATTTCAAAATTAATGCATTTTTTCTTGTTATTATTTTAAATAATACACCTTTACTAATAATGTAACTTCATACTCTAGTTGCAATTTGTCAAAAATTAAAACCATGGCGGAAAATCGTCAATCAACACCGTGGATGAATAATTCAATGTCTACTATTCCTCTCAGTGTCATAATTGATTTAAGGTAAGCAATTAGAATTAAAATAAATAATATTACAACTAACCGCGTTGCTACTAGTCCTATGATGCTTTCATATTTACAAGGGCTTAAAAAATTCATAATTACACATTTTAAGGAATTATAGAGATACAAACAAACACCTAGTAATTATATAATGAATGATGTTCAAGCTCAGTACGCCAATAAACAACACGTTGGTAGTAGTTGTTCGTAACGCAATATGTGCAAAATTGTCAACAAGTTGGTTGTTGCGAAACCTATCTGCAGCTAAATCATTAACTAAAAATCTACTTAATCCATTTATGATCATATCTACTATTTATATTAAGTAAAGCACTTTGTACATTAAAAAAATTGCGAATTGTTATCGAGTTTAAAATTTAATAAGTCTAATATTTTTTCTTTATTACATTCCTTTAGCTATTCGCCAAACTCTAAATTGTTTTAGAACCGATCCAGAAATATCAAAGAACTATTTTATTTTTGATTAAACATTCTTATAACTTTTATAGGTATCCCATACAAATGTTGTTCTTAGCTCTAAATAATAATAAAATAAACTTAATATAAAGGTTAAGTATTCCTGCACATTACTAAGATATCTATCTCTTGACACGTACCTTAATTTTTGATACAGTCACCGTCCAGGTTGAGGGTTTTAAGTAGCACAGATATGTACCAGGTGTGCCGGTGATCCGCGTCTGACAATAAACTAACATGTCTATTGCACACAAAGCGCGTTCGTTTATTTGAAGTTAGCACCATCAGCAAGCGTCGCCCTCGCCATGTATAAAATAAAATAATAGTGTTAAATTATGTAAGAGCTGATCAAATAGTGACATCCAGTAAAAAAAATTAATTAATAAATGTTATAAGTACGTCCATTAAAAGCTTAGTAACAGATTTGTTAAATTCAAATTAGTAGCATAACTTAAAAAATATATTTTGTACTGTAAACGGTTTAAATAATTAATTTTACCTTTAAAATCCATGTTTTAAAATAATTCCCAATAACTCTACAAGCAAATTTCAATGGCGGCGTCAAGGTCATACTTTACCAATATCTTTTTTGTAAGTACCGCCACAGCAATTCAAGCAACAATAGCACTAACAGTTGTTGTTTGTTGGTCAGCATCTAAAACACGGTCCCAGATTAATCTTTTTATCCCACTTCTGATGTCGTAAGGAGACCGAGACTCATTCATTCTACCCCTCAACTAATGCGTATTGTAAGATATAAATGCTTAGAAATTGTATATACTGTCTTTTATTCGGGATAAACAACTAATTAAAGATAAATTTATAGACAAAATTTTAAAGTCAAACATATTGAATTAAAGCCATAAGACAAAAACGAATAGCCGGATAAATCCTTCCCGTGGCCAGCTCAAAAAGTAATGGCCGCCTTCGCGCCATTCGGGCTCACGTAGTATACTTTGCTTCTCGAAAGACGAAGGCATTAAGTATTATGCCTCGCCGACATATATAATTCTATATTTTATTTAATATTTTTTTGTAGTATAAATTTATTACAAAAAAATATTTTGGTCGAAAATAATTTAAAAGAATAAATCAATATTAATTTATATTACAATATTAACTTTTATGTGAAATAATAGGAACGTATAATAACTTCCTTGATAGGTAGAAAAACTGTTAAGTGTATGTAGGCGTTATTGCAGTACAAACGATTAAAGCCAATACGCAGTTAACGACCACTGCTTCTGCAATTGACTATGTATTATACTGCATTGTCATTTTATCTTACAGCGTGTTTTCATTTAAAAATAAGACATAAAAAATATAGATTATACATTATTTATTCTATTTCATAGAAAAACATCTTATATGAATATGAAATGAATTGGAGTATTCAAAGTCTCAATGGAGGGTCATAGGTTTAATGGTGCTTCTCTATAACACATCCTTTTAGAGAGGCTTAAAACTAGCAGCGTTGATGTTTTAAAATATATTTGACTCCATTTTAATGGATACATACATTATGTTATAATAATAATAATAACATAGTATTTTCTTAGATTTTCAGGAGTACACATTTCAAATAAAACTATTTTTACGGATTGAAACTCGCGTATAATTTGGTTACATTTTTTTATTTTAACCCGATGTTTCGTTTGAGTGTCTGTGACACTTACATCTCGTCTACCCGTAAACACGATTACTGCAAAGTATTCGAAACGTCGGGTTAAAATAAAAAATGTAACCAAATTATACGCGAGTTTCAATCCTTAAAAATAGTTTTATTTGATAATAATAACATATGATATAAAAGTTTACATGTTTTTAATATAATAAAACTAACAAATGAAATATTTTCTATAAGTGCCTTATTGCTTAATCTAGTTTTACAAAACAGATGTTAAGCAATATTATCAATATTGCGTATTGGAGAATAGCCAAAACCTATTGTTCAAAAACCTGAAAAGTATCCCTCGAGATCGGAACTACCTATATTATTAATTTATTATATTAATATAAAATATATATTTGATGCTAGGGTGCTCTATGAATATTGATAAGATATTAAATAATATATCTACCAAGGTACGTTCTAGTGTACAGCATATTTAAATAGAATGAAACCCTATTGTACATTTCATTGCTAAGGATATAATCATAATGATATTTATTGCAAATTATTATTACATACAAAAATTTGAATTCTGCTTTTAAATAAAATGTATATTTCTCGTAATTGGGTCCAGTTGCTTAGTTCTTTAATTAACTTAACAAGGGTCAAATATAGGACTAGATGTGTACATAATGTTTTGCTTTTATCTGATCTTCATTTCCCGAGATTATTATCTAGACGCATTTTCATAAAATTAACTTTATATTTGAGAATTCCAAACGCGTCCTGATCTGAGAATAACCCCGCAACAAAATTATACGGGAATATTTTTATTGTGTTTTCACAAACGTTTAAAAATATTTAAAACAATTTTAACAATCGTTATGAATTTATTATATTATTGTACATATTGAATTATGGTATAGTATTTTAGTAATTTAATATGTAGGTCATACAAAAAACCAATTAGAAAACTATTTAATTTCGTTGACACAATAAAAGTGTAATATATTAGAATTATTATTTTTGGGAATTTAGTATTATTTAGAACAATGTTTTATTCTTATTACTGATATAACATTAAAGTGATAAAAGTTGTTGATTTGATAAATTGTCATAAGCCATTGTTATCATATTAAGTTATTGTATTTACATACTTTATTTAATAAGAAAGAAATACCATTAATATATTGTTACAACTCCATTTAAGAATTAAGAATCATACTGTAAAATAGTTTATAATTAAATACAGTTTACTATGTTTAAAAGTTATGAATATGATTAAACTTCAGTTGATCATAGCGCTGCTGTCGCTTTTAAAATTTGTTATAAATAGGGCTTATAGCCATTATTGAGGCATTTTTCGTATTGGAGAGGGAGATGGTAAATTAAGTTATTTTGTTTATACATTTTGTGTAATATTTTTCTGTTACATCTTTTGTGGGTATTTTAGTACATTAATAATTATTATTAATTAAATTGATATTAATGTTCATATTGTGTTTTTCTAATAAACAATATTCTTCATTTATTAAATATAAGTACTAAGTAATCTTTGTTTCGTTTATTTTCTTTATAATAATTTAGCGACATTTAGTTAGTTGTACAGAATAGTTTAAATAATCACAGTATTATTTAATATATTTTGTTTTCTTTATTAATAGAGCCCCATTAATCTAACAAATTCAACAAATTTGGATAATTTAAATTACACACCATCATTTCTAAAGGATTTCTTGGATCGTAAAAAGGTTACTGATCATTTTTTATAGTAACTCGACTAACTAAATATTTTTTTCAATTTTTAGTAATATAAGGCTGTAGTAATCCTGTCGTCCCTTGTCTTCAGCACTGAATAATTTTTCGATCAATTAGCTGGATGCTTTCAAAGTTGCACCGCCTTCATCTCAAAGCCAGGGTGTTCATATAAATTTAATATACCGCCTGCAGCCGCCGCAATTAAAAAGACAATAAAGTTCAGTTAGATGAAAGTTCCTCGTAAATCCCGCCTCCTTTGCAATTGACCATAATTACATATTATGATACGGTCAGAATGCAGTCAAAGGAATATCATTACCTTGACTTTAGTTAGTGATATATTCTGTTAAAAACTAATGTAATATTAATAAACTTAAACTGTACATTTATTGAAGTTTCGACAAAGAAGATATATTAAATTATAGGCCTGTGTGTTAACAACAAGTTTTCGTATTAAAACATTTATGATAATAAGTAGACGTGTTGATAGTCATCTCCACAAAATCTACTATTCTATACACATAATCGTCTCCACAAGATATAGGTGACATCTACTAGGTTTTCTTCAAGAACCCTATCAATATTATTCTTCATAATAAATATTTTTTCAAATTTACAGTATAAAATAATATTCAAAATATTACTATCGAAAATAATATTTCTATAGCTATGTTAGCTATGTTATAGTGTTTAACTTAGAAAAACTTATGAAACGTGTCTCGTGTCAGTGTCGCGTGTAATTAGATTTTCTCACTGGATTAAGAATACAGAAACAAAGTAAGCTTGAGGAAGAGAAACAACGATAAAAAACTAAAAGTTTAAATACATGTGAAAGATGTAGAGTTTCCTCTAGACGTTGAATAATTTTTTAATCTTGATTCACATCAAGATCCAGAACACAGGTCTTACATTTCTTATTGCGGGGAAGGTCTTTGCCAGAGCTCACGAATCAAAATAAAAGAATCGTACGCCAGACTATTTCCGAGATATCACTGATACGTTATCATTTTTTCTCGGATAGATACGCCATTGCAGATAATTGCACAAAAGTAAGCCTCAGCGTATCGCCAACACAGCGGATCTGTACCGATCCCATTTATAAGTTCCC
>JBAKGL012727342.1:0-11059 GCA_037178445.1 Onykia robusta | reverse complement strand
GCCTTTATTTGCTAAAAATCACCCAAAAAACCCATCAGAGCCGTTTAATTTATCATGAACAAAAATACTTACAAGAAAACCTCAAATCTTCTTACCTAATGTGATTTTTGGTTTTGAATCCCCCCCCCCAACTCGCTGTACCCTGGCGACGGGCCTCGTTTGGGGGTGATCAATTAAAAAGTTTGATCTACAAATAAGTTACTTCTCTCACCTTTTGTTGGGGCTGTGATCACTAAAAAAAGGTCTGAATTTTTAAAAAGCAAGTGGGCAGAAACTAGTCACCAGATTTAGCATAAACTTTCATTGCTTATAGAACCCCCACTAAAAAAACATTTTTATTTTTTTGGTGGGGGTGGATTTTCAAAAAACAAAACATTTTCCCTACTCATTGAGTGGAGAGTGTGTGCTAAATTTCAAGTTTCTGCTATTGATTGATTGAGCATATCTAAATAACTGGCAATATGCATGGCCAGGTTAATTGAAAATAAATCAATCGATGATGATTGCAATGCTGGTTAGCTTAGATGCGGAGATGAAGTTTCTAGAAGCAATTAAAAACTGTACAGAATTGAATTGACAGAATATTTTAGAATGAGAATGGGTGTATTTCTGTTCTTTTGGCCATATTTGGCTATATATTAAAAAAATATCCCTGTTTGGTGGCACACAATTTTATGAATTGGCAACATTTTATTTACCATTTTTAGTGTTTATCTGGTGATGTTTTGACTTATTTGGCTATTTAGCCACTTTAAAAGGCATTTTTAGCCATGAATAACAAACCATTCTTGGACTAGTGTTGCCGAAATATCTCGTTGCGCATTTAAAAAATTGGCAACGTTTTAGCTACTTTTGACTATTTTTAGTGATTTCTGTTTTTTTGGCCATATTTCGCTATTTATTAAAAATTTAACCCTTTTTGGCAATGCAAAATTTAATAAATTTTGCAACATTTTAGCCATCTTTGACCATTTTTAGTGTATTTCGTGTTATTTGGCTATTCATTAAAAATTGTAGCCATTTTTAGCAGCTCGAATGAGTCCGTAGCTTGGTACATAGTTATTATCTGAATGTTGATCTGAACTATTCACCGTATAGTTTTTAATAGATAGGATCAATACTCATTGAATTAAATGGATCGGAAAGAATGGTGATAATGGGGGAAAAATAAATATCTGTTATGTAAAATAGATTTGAAAAAATTTCAATTTTCAGGGAAGAAAATGCCAGATTATTTACGTATATCAAATTGATACACTTTTAAAATTAAACTATCCAATCTTAAACAAATTCGAGTGAGAAATATTAAAGTTATTCACAAAAAAAAGGTATATATATATTATTTATGACCAAACTCTACAGCATTGAAACTCTGTTGCCAAAAGTATGAATATGCTGCAGTCCAAAAATGAGTACACCTCTATGAAAAAATAAGCTGGGCAGCAGAGTTACAATACTATAGAGTTTGGTTATAAATGATAGTTTTGGGTTTTACTTATGGTCACCCTGACTGAGCATGGCCTTTCGGTCACTTTTCACATGAAAGGGTTAGTAGGAAGGTGGTCATTTATACCACATAATCAATACGAGAGTTAAAGTCACCTATGCGAGTTGGGTAAGGCACTTGTTCACCCTAGATTTGAATATGTCAAGATTGTACTCGCCGGGAAAACATTCAGCTGGGAGTTTGCTCCGCAAAGCAGATGTTTTTGAGAATAAGCTATTTGCGTGGAACTTGCAGAGAGTCCTTGATCGTTGATATACTTCTGAGGTTCCCATTTACTTTAAATGTACACAGCTGATATATTTTGATGTACAATTAACAATTACAAAGGAAAAAAATGCACATTTCCAAACATACAATGCCGAATAAAATATGAATAAAAGTAACGTCGGAAGGAAGTATTTCGACACATTGGTTTCATGCCTTGATACTTATTTGCATAGCCATGGTTTGCAATTTAAGACGTTCTTTTTAACCCCTCACAAGCCGTTTGTAAGATTATTTTGAAATCTTGGCCCACTCTTTCTTGCTAATGACCTTTGAATGATCAATATTTCTGAGATGCTTCTGAGAATTCGATCTATCAAGTTTTGCCATGGATTTTCAATTGGATTCAAATCAGGATATTGAAGTGCCCTTATATTGTTCTGAACAAACCATTCATGACTTACTTTAGCTGTACGCTTCAGGTGGTTATTTTGTTGAAAGATCTAACCCCCTTCAAGCTCCAATAGTTAAACCAAACTAGAGTTGCTAACCGTCCCGTATAATACGGGATAGTCCCGTATTGAACAGTAACATGCTCTGTCTTTTTTATTGAATCAACACGTTTTCACATGCTTGGAATAAAATGAGAAATAATTCAATGGGTTCTTGCTTCTTCAATATATACCAAATAGTTCAATCAGTGTATTCATGCCACGTGAGGTGCTAACCATGATACTTCCACCTCCGAACTTTGGAGACAATGCTTTTTCAACCATAGTTGCATCCATCTTTTCTCTATACGTGCTGAGCTGGATTGTGTCGAAAAAGTTCAATTTGTATTTCGTCTGACCAAAGAAGATTCTCCGAAAAATAATTAGGCTTCTCTAAATGCACATCAGGGAATTTCATCCGAGATTCCTATGGTGATTTTTCAACTAAGTCTTCTATGTTGTTCATTACTAATAGTTCTTTTAGTGAGCGATCTTACAGCTACTCATGAATGAAGTTAACATCGGATTCGCTTCGACATTTCTATACAGTATTTTTCAAGTTGCTCGTGAGGAAAGCTTCCGTGGAATGCCAGTTCAAGGAAGTTTTTTTGTGTAGTGCCAAATTCCTTCCATTTCAGAATAATCAATCCCATGATACTGACATTTAACACCTACTTAACACCCAAACCTACATTATAAAAAATTACTTCATTCTTTTATTCGCTTGAGAGATCCTTTCCTTTAACCATAACAGTCTCGTTGCAAGGAGGTGACGTATTGAACGATGAATGTGATGGCATCATAACATAGTGAAGTTTTGCTGGAACATTTCAAAAGTTTATTTGCCGATCTAGACATCCATTCCTTCTCAAATAACATTTCTATGGTTTATACAAATGGTTTTTCGGACGTCTTATTGTTTGTGTTGTAAACACGACGTTTCGTCCAATCCATTCTTCGGCCTTTTTCAGGTGTAAATTACGAATGTAATGGAGTTAGCATGACAACCTTTCTGTTTAACACCATCACACTAGTAATTTACATATGAATGGTTATTGTTTGTTCGCTTTACGCTAATTCGAGTTTCGAAAGTTGAAAAAAGAAAAGAAAGTGTGTACTCTCGGACAGTGGGGGACACCTGTACTGATTTCTTAATCGTCTCGCATGAATCGAATAGTCACCCCCACCAGTAATTACTGTCTGTCGGTTCGCATGCACATCAGATATGTCTGATGAAAGACGATAAGGCATGGCCACGACGATTTCACCTTCGATAAGGTGATCACGGTTATGCAATGGTGAGTATAAAGCTGAACAAATTCGCCTCACACACATTGTCTTACTCAACATCAGGATTGGCAAAGATGTATTCTCTACTTGTCTTCGCACTTTTCGCAACGGCTCTTGTGGGTAAGTTATCACTTCATTTCATATTATAGCTGTCAACTTTATCTTCCCAAGTTTAACACTATTCGTGAATAGTTCCATAACCCTCACCTTCTTATCCCACTCCCTTATGTTGATCAACAAGAGGAGAAAATTCCTCTTCAGCTGCCCGAACAGAATGTTCCACAGTGTCAGGGAAATCGTCTTGTTGTCTTTAGAGTTCGTATATGATTCTATGATCCAGGTTTTAATTTAATTTGATTTTAATTTACTCGTGAGTCAATCGTAGGCTCTCCCATTTGAAAGATTTGGCCATGCCCGTTATTTGCTGGCAACTACCGTTACCGCTGGGCTGCTTTAGGTGATCATTTTTAAAGCGTCTTTTACCTTAAACATTTAACATAATGCATAAAAGATAATTCATATTTGTTGGTTGATTCTATTTTGTTGGAGCTGAATTTAAAAACTACAAAAGAGAAGCGAAAAACCAAAAAGCACTTTCATACTTTTTGTATATGTCAAGGACTCGCCGCAAATTGCACACAACTTCCACGCAAATAGCTTCTTCCCAAGAACATCTGCTTTGAGGAAGAAAATCCCATCTGAATGTTTTCCCGGCGAGTACAATCTTGACATCTTCAAATCCAAGGGGAACAAGTGCCTTACCTAACTGGTTTAATATTATTAATTATGTGACATAAATGACCCCCTACAATTCGGTTCCTACAAACCCTTTGATGTGAAAACTGGCCGAAAGGCCTTGATCATGGTGATCTTGAGTAAAAAAAGAAAAGAAAAAAGAAATGAAATACGAATCATATACAAACTCTAACACCACAGAGACGGGACCCCTCCCCCATGCAATAGTGGTTCGCAAGATAGTTTTGTTTACCATTAGTACAGCAATGAGTTCGATCCTCAATGTGCGCTGCATACAATTCATAATACTCATAACATCAAAGAGACGGAGCTATACTAAGCTTAGCCCACCACAAGAATAAATAAGATTGTATTGCGTCAATCTTTCAAGTGGAGAAGGTCCCCCTGCATGTCTTGACATTCGAAATTCGCAAATTCTAGCTTTATCCAGAACTCTGGCACCAGTGGTAAATACTCAGCTCGTAGTATATCTGTATATATAAAGTCGTAATGTTTGTAGGTATGTTTGTAGGTGTGTGTGTACTCTAATCACTTGAGAACTACGCTCCGTAGACAAACAATAAAACTATGATCGAATGTGTTCCCAGTGCTCATTTATGATCAATTTATAGATGTTTTCGCGTTTTTAGGCATCATTTTAAATCTGAAATGTATCCACCCGTCAGCGAATAACTTACCGTCAGTGTTTTGAATAATCTACTTTTTCAACGGGTGTTGAAGGGGTGGTCATGTACAAATACTACCCATCAAACGGCTGCAGGATGAGTTGGAGCCGTCCCGCCCTGTCCACCTCTATAGGTTGGGGCAACTCCCGCCGGAACTGGCTGAAAAACGTCCGATAGTACGGGCTTCAGCTAGTATCACAAGTGAAAATAATAATAATTCATGATACAGAGTAAGCCGCTTATTGTGATCACTTTGGTGTCACGCTGTCCTATGGATAACAATAACTGTCTGATTGCATTAAGCAAGGTTTATAAATATTGGAACAATTTACATTCATTGTTATGAATTCAATGTTATGTTATTAAACTCACTACTATAAATGACTTTATAAAAAGATGAATATGAGTGATATGAATATCTTAGATATACATATCTACCCGTGAAGTTTGAGCCGTTTCCTTGCATTATCTCACTTAAGTTTTTAGATTCAATAATCCACTACTTCAAAGCTGTTAATAGTGTAAATAAATGTTCGCATATATATTGTATTTCTGTGAAACTATTTGCCAAGAAAATCACTCTGTTCATTATATAAGAATAATAACTTTGCCAGAATTGGTATCAGATCATCTATAACAGCGATTCTCAACCTTTTTCTCGTCACCGCCCACTTTTAAATGGAACACATTTTCCACCACCCACCTGTATAGTAATTATTCAAATGAATACTGACATTTTTAAAAAAACTCATAATCAACAAATAAACAGCATTTGCGTAGCAGGATTCATCAATAAAAGTAATGTAAAGTAATAAAATGAACTTTAAAGTAGTAACGTTAACTTTAATAGCCAAAGTCCTATATCGCCCACCACATTTGAAAACACCCATTAATTTCTGCACTGTTGCTCAGCGCCCACCCAAGTGCTGAAATCACCCACCAGTGTGCGATTTCGCCCAGATTAGGAACCCCTGATCTATACCGAGATATCTGATGTATACCGAACTCCCTATCAATGGCCACTAGGTTGTTGATTATTCTTATACAACTATTGTCTTGATCTGGCTCATTTCATATGTACTCGTTAATCCAAGATTAAAATCACCGTTATATTTGGATTGAGATGTCTTTTTTATACACAAAAATATTGAATTAGTTTACCGGGAATAGTGCGTAGTTTGAAACAGTGGGCAGCAAGTGATTTCTTTAAGCAAAACTTAAAACACTCCACAGTGGAATAATCTAGTGTTACGACGAACCAACAGAGAAAATCACACTGTTCATTATTAGTTTATATATTTATTTACCCAGTATTTATTACTCATACGCAGTTTTAACTATCTATTGTTTAATTAGTCGTCTGATAAGTCTCTTATCTACCCTGTTTTTTTCCTTTTATAGGAGCTGTAACTGATTGCACGATTGATAGGATAGTTGAGAAGTCTTGTAATCAACTGGTGATGTGCGAAAAGGGGAAAATTGCCACGGTCACCTGCAAACCTGGCAAAGTGATGAACTTTAAGACTAAGGCATGCGAATCGTAAGTCAATTTCTAATGCCCCTTTCTTTGTCCTGTCTGCAACTGGCATATTCTATTTTCTGTTGTTCAGTCTATTTTTCCTCCTCACGCCAACGTTAGGATACAAGGTTAGGGTTTCTGCTGTTTGGCTTCATACTTTAAAATCAAGGACGTTTGCTCTAAGCAGAAACTAATGATAAAAAAGAACACTCACAGCTTGTCTAGAAAATGAGCATTAGGAATACTGGCGCCGATGGGGAATATGTAACTATTTAATGCTTCAAATGGTTTGGTTTACCGACAATTGGTAGGTATGGAGAAAATGGCTGACATTTTAAGTGTAACATTGGTATGTGAGAATTATTTAAAATCTGGCAAAAATCAGCATATTATTCAATTTTGATAAAATGTTCAAAACTATTTTTTTCATTCCAAATTTCGGAGAACAATTTTTTTTCGATATGATCCCTACCCAACCTTTTTATTAATTTAATTATTCATATTTTCGTTCATTTTTTACACATTCTATATATATATATCCCTCGAGATATGGATTATGTTTACCTGTTTTAGAAAGATATCCAGCATTTGTTGGAAGGGAACTTTTACTTTGCGAACTAAAAAAAAAACGCAGTAAAATGAGTTTTTTTTTCTGGCAAATCTTTAGTTTTATACGATTAATTATAAGTTAGGTTTTTGATCCGTCACCCCCCCCCCCAACTTTTTCACTCAATATTTATTTAAAAAAAGCTTTTTCCGCCATTTTTATCGATCATTTCGATGTATTTTAAATGTATATTTTGTATTCTTTCTTTATCGTGTTTCGACTGAGACTTGATGCATGATTTGACACCGAGATCATCCCTATCAGACTTGTTTACGCACAGTTATCGCAATCTAAAAAATGAAAAACCAAAATGGTAAAAATCAACATGTTATGCGGTTTTATAGACATTTTTTTCGATATTTAATTATTGTAGGACGAATTAAAAAAAAATTCCCATTTCCAAGTTTCCGAGAAGAAGAATTGTTTCCATATGATTCCTACCCCACCTTTTATTAATTTGATGATTTTTCGAAATTTATACTTTCATGCTTTCGTTCATTTTTACACAGTTTACAGATATATATCAAGAAATATGGATTAGGTTTACCTTTTTTAGAAAGATATCCAAGATATTCTGCAACATAACTTTTAATTTGGGATTAAAAGAAAGAGGAAAATTAAGTAAAATCTTCTCATTGAGAGTATTTCAATTTTTTTTTAGTTTTATTCGATTAATTGTAATTCAGGCTTTTGATTTGTGAAAGGAAAGTTTTTCACTCAATATTTTTTTAAAAAGGATTTTTCATCATTTTTATCGATTATTTCGATATTTTTTTAATTTTTGAAATGTATGATTTTTATTCTTTCTATATCGGGTATCAATTGAAACTTCTAAAACACATTATAACAAGGATGAATAATTAATTGAATATAGCGAAAAAATGGAAAACTATTTACCGGCGTTTTTTTCTTTTTTGTAAATTGCCTGCTATTCTAAATCATAGGAGCAGCAAATGGCAACGCCCTTTTTTGCACAGCGTAGCAGCGGTGCATTTTAATCTTGTTCTTTCCCACTGAAATCTATTTTGTGTATTGCATTGTGTAACCATACGTTTTTATAAATCAGGTTGCGCTTACACGCTTGAAATTTGTGTTCATTTTGTTGAAACCTAAGATTTGGGACTATTTTTCTTTAACTTGTTCTTCAACTGATAATTGATATTTTTTCTTCTTCTTTTAAACCAGAGTAAGAACAGCACCTCTTCCTTGTGGTGGAAGGGACGACTGTTCGAACAAGGTTGACGGTAAATATGCCAGGAAACCGGACTGCACTACTTACTTCACATGCGTGGGTGGTTCATTTATTGGACATAACGTTTGTCCTCCAGGTGAGTACAGTGCAGGAACGATCTAATTAACGTCGCAGTTCCTTAACTGAAACAACGTTAGGTGATACCGATCTTTTTCAAATCTAATTCAACTTCTAAATACTCTTTCGGACTATTGAACTCGTTCTTATTGTTTGAGTAGTAAACACGACGTTTCAGCCGATCCATTCTTCGGCCTTCTTCATGTGTAAATTACGAATGAGACGGTGTTGAATTTACACCTGAAGAAGGCCGAAGAATGGATCAGCCGAAACGCCGTGTTTACAACACAAACATTACGAAGGAGTTCAATAGTCCGAAAAACTATTTGTATCAATGACCCTTCTCAAAACTATTTGTGTGTGAATAACCCTTCTCAAAACTAGTTGTCTGTTAATGACTCTTCTCAAAACTATTTGTCTGTTAATGACCCTTCTCAAAACTATTTGTGTGTTAATGACCCTCATCAAAACATTTGTATGTAAATGGGTCATTAACATTGTCAAAACTATTTGTATGTTAATGTCCCTTCTCAAAACTAGTTGATTGTTAACGACCCTTATCAAAACTAGTTGTATGTTAATGACCCTTCCCCAAACTATAGAAAATATACTAATTTAACTTCTTGTGTAAAACTTCCTTTTGTAAAGCCAGACAGTATTAGTGAACTCACTGTTCTTAGCTTGAAATACAATTAGAATAGGTTTCTAAACGAATGTTTAAAGTGAAAACCAACCACCAAACAATAACAAATTTCACGTAGTTCTGCAGCAATATTTCTTGTCCCCACCCCACACGATTTTTGTTGAAACCTCTTTTCTCCCGCAAGGTAGGCCAACATTTCAATACATGATATTCAATACTTGATACTTTTATTGAACTGTCTTCTCTCTCGATTTATATGTTGAGTTACAAAAGGAGAGGGGACGTTATGATATTTGTAGCTTTTACTTCGATATGCTGACCTTAGTTTAAAGAGAAAAATGCACTGATTCGCATTGAGGCTGAGGTAGAGGGAAGCGTCTAGCAAGGGAGAAAACTCGATCTTTCAAGGGAGATAGCTACTTAGAAGAAATTAGAAAAACATTTCCCACTTCGGAATTACACTAAACTGTAATTTGATTATTTTAAAAAGAAAAGATTTTATATCAAATATGAATTATCTTTCGAAAGTGTGGTCCCCAATTTTTTTACCAAAAACATTAAGTCATACATTAAGAAACTTATCTGCCAAATAAATTTAGGAATCAGAACTGGGTTTTTTTTCTGTTATGAGTTATCTCCCTTGAAAGTTCGAGCTATCTCCCTCGTAGACGCTTTCCTTTACCGTGTCTATCACAATTCAAACGTTTACAAGAGCCAACAATCAAAATACGGGGGTGAGGACATTACAGTATAGAAATCTGAAGAAGTCTCCAGATCCAGATTTCCTATCATCTCTCTGTGTTGAGTGCAATGTTGTATAATTCAGGCACGGTGCCACATGATACAAAGTGTGCGTGTGGGGGCGGTCGGGAGCTAAAACTGATATTGGGAATATAGTCATGGGGAACATACAAAAACATGGGAACATACAAAACCTGCGAAAGCCATTACCTGGTCTCATTGTTCATATATATATATTCACAGATGTTCGGTTTTTTCAACCATTAGCAATTTTTGGTACAGAAGACCATAGGCGTGACTATATTCTGCTTTAAAAAGTATGGATTTTTTAAAACTGGTTTCTTTGGAGAAAAGATTACTTAAAGAAGATAATAATTTGAATTTCGGTAATTTAAATAATTAATATGATCTTTGAATTTCAAAGACATAGGTCTCTTTTCACCAGAAAAGTGGGAGGGCTGAAGCTCCCCACCCCGTGGCTCCACGCCTGTAATTGTGTATCTCAAAGTTGATCTAATATAAATAATATAATATAAATCTGTTATGATATAAATCGAATATGAATAAGATTACCAGACGATTACAATAGAAAATGTTCAAATGAACAACTTTCCAAAGTCAGCCCTGTCCGAGAATCTTCGGTTAAAACACGGTCTGCAACTGAGGCACATTCATTCTCGCCGCCGCAAGTTCCACGCAAATTGCTTTTTCTCAAGAACATCTACTTTAAGGAACAAAATTGCATCTGAATGTTTTCCCGACGAGAACAATCTTCAAAATCAGGGTGAACTTACCCAACTCGTATGAATGGTTTTAACTCTCTTAAAAACTATTAACTCTTATAAATAACCCCTTCTTACTAACCCTTGACGTGAAAAGTTGCCAAAAGGTCTTGCTCAGGCTTACCAAAAGTATTTGAAAAAAAGACAAATAATAATAACGGCTCGCAGCAAAATAAACGCTAAACGCTATTTTCGCCCTTTTCGCCTTATTTCGTAAAAGACTTTCGAAAAGCGGGAGATACCTGTAATGAAAATACAAAAGAAAGGTACTACTGGAGCTTTATTTAGCTTTTACTTAGACATAGTTTTGTGTGGTCGAATAGCCATCTGCTACTTATAGTCGCAAGACACTTCTATCAAGTTCTATTAAGGGGGTGACGGCACGGGTCGATATTACCACAAAACGTATTTCAATATATTTTTTGCTCACTTTTGTCTTTCTTTTGCAGGGCTTGTGTTCAGTAAAAAAGACGAAGCGTGTGATTGGCGTTCTAATGTACTTCCACCTTGCGGCACAAAGAAGACCGTTTAAAGTTATTTTTCGC
>JBAKGL012716239.1:0-11072 GCA_037178445.1 Onykia robusta | reverse complement strand
GAGAGAGAGAGAGAGAGAGAGAGAGAGAGAGAGAGAGAGAGAGAGAGAGAGAGAGAGAGAGAGAGAGAGAGAGAGCAGTTATGCTCGGTAGAGCTCTTTTAACACCTTCAAAAGGATGAAGCATGTTGAGAAATGTAGTGTTTCCCAAGATTTGATCGTGGGCCTTCGAAAGTCTTCCATTTCATCACCCATTATAAATAGCGTACCCATGTCCTGTCTGAAAATTGTAAAACTTTACACTTTTTTGGTGGAATAATACAGATAAAACATGGTTTTCCGGTAAAGTTTCCATTATATACGTCTTCTTCGGTGGAGGCAGCCATCTTGTTGAACAAGCTACAGCGATTGTGATTGGGGGACATACATGCAGTAGTGTGTGTGTGTGTGTGTGTGTGTGTGTGTGGAAGCGGGGCGTCTGAGGGTTCTCCCCAGTGAGATTTTGACTTTCAGACTCTGATTGGCTATCTCTTTGTCTGAAGCTGCGTATATTTTCTACGCGTAATTGATGAATTAAAACCTAAATACTAAATCTGATACTAATACTAATACTAAATCATATAGCCCTCTTTTGGGGGTAATTAAAGTAAGCTTGGGAAGAGCAATTTGTCTAATACGTTGAAAAACAATATACTTTCTCCTGATTGTTTTAGAGGCACTAATCACCATAATCGATCCAGTCCATGTGATACACAAATAGTCGCTTTCGACCGACTTCCGTTTTGTAGTCGATATAAATGATGAACTAAATTTGAATTCTGCCAAAATTAAGAAATGTCGAGAAGAAATATTTGACATGATTTTGACCCCTATCTGTTGGTCGGCCCTGGAACAAGAATATTAATGTATCTGCTCCTAGATATATGAAAATTGTTAGGTCAGATTAGTGACATTCATTCATTACTTCTACATAACCTCTCGTCATTGCCAGTCTATTGATCAATGACTCTCTTCACATATGTCTGTGTAAATAGATATTGTATATTTGTCACACGTAACGTTTAAGGTCTTCACACCGAATAAAAGTCTCCATATCGAACACAAATCTGTTTCGTTTTCCTCATATTTATTCCTTTTATTTAATTTTCATAAGTTCAGGAAAAGCAGAATCATTCTGGAATCTTTAATCATAAAGGCAACCAGGACTATGAACTATACATCCAGATCCTACGAAGACTTGATCCGTGGTTCCATGTCCAGGACCTTACAAACTATGCTCGATGGGTGACAGTGCACATCAAAGATCCCACACTTTGAACTATACATCCTACGAAGACTTGCTCCTCTCAAATACTTTGTCTATGCTAGTCGAAAGGGCACCAAAAGCCCGGTCGCTGCTGGTGATTCGCCTGCGAGTCCATTTTTGGGATGAACATTTTGGGTATACGATAAAAACTCAAATGAACGTTCTAAAATATTGTTGGCCCCGACACATGTATGCGTAGCGTTCACAACTATTGACTACCACTGTAGATATATTAGAATGCTAAGCCATTAACTATTTATAAAAAGAAGCATTATTTTAATTTCATTTCTTTTTTTTAATTGCAGGTGGAAGTCACAAATAGTATTCACATGTCTAGTTGCATGCAGCGGTGGACTTCTTCTCTTATATTTAAAGTACTTTGACCTCAGTTCATTAGGATACAAACTGAACAAGAAGTTGGTATTTGATTATTCGGTTGGTAAATTTGATGGAAACAATATCCATGTTATACCCCACCGGCTGATTTAGCAGAACCTCACCACACCAGAAAGGAAAACTGTTTTTTTTATATGGAGCTTATTACGATGACAGACGGATGCACAATGGGAAACGTTTCTTACAGATACTTGCAGCTGGGGCCTTAGTGTCGGCCCCTGTCTATGCTGTAATGTGGATAAATGAAAATGAGAGTAGAACAAATACCTTATCTGTGTGCGATGTGACAAAAAGTGGCGATACAACTTGATCTGTGGTTCCATTTCCAGCACCTTACGCACTACGCTCGATGGCTGACTGTGCACAGTTTGTTGGAAACATATTATGAAACTGTCCTTACATTGCAAAATTCTCAGGCACTAAGCAACGTTGGAGAAGAAGAATATCAGAAGAGTCAATAGAGCATGCAGTCCTCCAGATACTTTGGAGGGCGACGGTTGCGCACTTGGTGACTTGGTTGGTCTTGTGCGATTTGTGATGATGGACTTTCGATGGATTATTCGTTCTAGTCCGATTAGAATAGTAGATCCATTTCTGATACTTCGGGATGTGTCTTCAGTAATGTTGTGTACCTTGGGTCATCGGGGGTTTCGGGTCTCCCAACATCAGACCCCCTACCCAAGGTGACCCAGCCGAAAGTGATCAGATTCCAACTCGCATCCCGGGAGTGATATGCTACGATGTTTGCTTTCATATTAGTGGACTTCAAATGGCAGAACTGACTTGAGTCCCGTGAAAATACACTTACATATGTATATCAACATTTATTTACATAACAGACGGACGTCACCCTGTCGGTGCGATATTTGACTGGCGTCGTATCGCATCGTCCATATGTTGTAAAGGTGGACACTTCAGCCAGTTTTGGCCGATGTTCTGGTTACAGTGGTTGGAGGGACATAACTCATTGACACGACACAGAACGAATTTGTCTACCGTAAAAGTTCCTGACGTAACAGCATTCTCCATCAACTGACGTAATGGTATAACAGGTGGGAGTTGATGCGGGCCACTGCAATAGCTTACTTTTCTGTGACTGGATTCTTGTTCTTATTCTTAACACGGCCTACTTAGAGTTTCATAATCTCTTAATGCCATGAACCCGGGCACGGGATCCACATGCATTAAGGCAGCCGATCCATCAAGAGGGCTTAAGTCTAAAGCTAGACGTAGAATAGCCTCACGGAGAGTGTCACATTTCTCGTTTGGGACAAGACAGCCTGTAGTGTATGAAATCACGCATTCCCTTAAAAGAAACACTAACTGACAGTTGCCTTTTAACATGTCTGCAGCAAATGTAATACCAAACACATGTGTGGACTTCTCGGATGATTGGCACACAAGCTGATCTGGGAACTCTTTCAAAGAGACACACACATAGCATAATTTGCATAAGCGTTCAATGGCTTTGGTCAGATCTAATGCATATAGATGTCGCCTCACTACTAGTTACATTTGATTACCCGTTGGATGGTTGAGCAAAATATGTAATATAGTAAATAGGCCATTGCGTATTGATCGTGGTACGATAATGTGGTGAACGGATTTGCCAGAGAAGAAAACGAGTTCGCGTAGCGTGTTGTGTGCCGAGAGTGAGAATTGAAACCGGTGCTAGCGGATAGTGGGCAACGGCCGGGCGGCTGTGTTTTTTGTTGCGTTTAGCCCGGATGTTTGGTTTCTGGAAGAGCGTATATATGAAAGGCAGCTAACCAGGATGCGGGAGTGTGCTGTAGATAAAAGAGTCTCGAAAACGACGAACGATGAGCTGACTGATTGTTATCGCTGGACGAGGTAACAGTGATTGTGAGAGAAAGACAAACAGAGAAGAAAGACGAGAACAAACTAACGGCAGGCTGATAACAGTAATTGGCCGATCAACCAATGGACGACAGAACAGGGGAAAGAAATAACAATTTAACTTCAGTTACTTCTTTCACCGTCAACTTAACAAAAATATATTTCTTTTAACTTCAGATAATGTGACACTGACTTACCTATGCAGAGAGCCAAACCCGTGAGAGTTGTGAGCACGTGAGCTGCAAAAACCTACACCCAGCGATTGGAGAGGCTCTATTTGCATAAGCGGTTCGTGTTTGACATTAACATCTGGGTTTGTGAGGGCAAGTCGATTGAAATAAAAGCGCTGATCAGCAGAACATTCAGCAGTCTTTTTCTCTGATGACTACAGAGACAGGACGAGTTTAATTATGCTGCAGAACGCAAAGTGTGTGCGCGGAGTGAAGGTTTTTTTCCGACTGACGAATATTGTTGGCTCACCAATGCTCTTCCTCTCAAAAGAAACTTAGCGCCTATATCTTGTCTCTAGAATATTGAGGCAGTCTTCCCTTTCTTTAAGGTGTGAGCACTGGTCCCATATTAATGTGGCATTCAAACACGCCTACTGCTCTATTGTATCCTTTAAACCTGGGGTCAAACAAGGGATCATGGTCTGAGAGTAATTCTCGGAACTTCTGACGGTCGGATTCCTGGAGTATATTATCCGGGTCAAGATTAACAGCATTTGAATAGCATACAGACTGTCCATCCTTTACATATCTAACTGTGTGGTGTGGGTACGGCTCTGGTACATTGCATTTATCAAGGTCTGAATACTTGGTTGTTAATTGAAGCTGGCACTTTTACGGATGAATTGTGGTTCATCAGTATCATTCACAATTCTAACTTTCCCGCCTGCTGCTTTAACCATTTCTGGTTTTGGCCAGTCTGATGTGTTGCTTCTATTTTCACGAGGTTTTAGAGGCATGTGACGTATGAACTTCATCCAGCAAGCTATCCAGGGCCTGAGATATCTACGGCTTAATTGAAGCCAGAGTCTTAGAAAGTAGTTTGGTTCGATAATGCTGCTTAGCTAAGGCCCTTATTAGTAAGTCGCAGCCATGTTAGTATCACTAGGCCCTCGAGCGTATGTGAGAGTTCCTCCTCTGAATCATGATGGCTGACGTCGCTGTTCGGTTTTAGTATATTGTCTTCTTGTCGGTTTCCAGTTGAATATTGTTGAACTCTTGGAAGTGGCTTACAGTTGATTGGAATCCGTATTGTAAGCGGATCGACTGCTATATGGAGCTGACAGGAATGGAATTCTTAACAATTGTATTCCTGGACAAGACAGGGCAAATATTTGCTATTTGTCCAAGCATGAGTTCTAAATAGGTTGCCTTTTGTGTGGCAACGCGTCTGATATTCTTAGCAACTTCCTCCCCATCATATTCTAGACCACGTAATGGAATGTTGGGTTTCTTCTTCGGTCAGATAATAGTGCAGTGGTCAAGGGGGGTGAAAAAATGACCTACCCATCACGGTGGTAGAACAAGATGAAACCGGTACAAAATTAAAGGTATTGGAGTCTACTAATGGAAGACTGGGTTTGTACTTATCTAAAAGGTGTACAAACATGAATTTTAACACCTTTTCTACCAACTGATCGTGGATTTCTTTTCCAAAATCATATATTATCATTTTGTCAAGTTCTATCCCACAAAAATGTTTGTCTTTCACTGATTTTCCATTATAGGACAACCAAAACAATACACTATGAGGGCAAAATTATCATATGGATGTTTTTAGAACCGCATTTTAACCCTTTACAGACCAATTTTTAAAGGATTTCATCACTGGGCTGCTCTATTTTAATAATTTATATAATCTTTCTTATATTTCAGAAAATGTATGAACTTTGTGTCTCAGAGCAAGGACTCTGCCTCAAGGAGTTAATCCTCAGGGGACCACAAATCTCCAGCTACGCCCCTGTCTCAGAGGTTTCTAGATATTATTAAATGTTTAGAAATGTTATTTTTTCAAAGAAATTTAAGGCAATTCAGTAATGGGTAAGCTGTGACAGACAGTCTGGTCATATATGTGATAGGGTCTTTAAGCTTTGCTGAATCTGAAAAAGCTTTTCTTCGTTCTTTCGAACCCTTGGAAAGGTATACATTTCAAGATGGCTGCCAACTCATTAAACAAGCCCATGACTCATTTAGTATACATACTAGACAAGTCTTTCCAACGTCTTTTTGTAGTATCAAACGTGTTTGATAACATATCAATATCTTACTACAGTCTAACTACAGAAATGATACAATTTTCAAGATGACGTCAAAGATGGCTGTCGAATTACTCGGCTGCATTTTTTAAAAAACCCACATTACTCCAAAAACAATCGCAACAAAAGGTTTCTTAATGGTTTCTTTGTACTATCAGGTGTGATCAATAACATACTAAAAGTATAGCACAGACCGACCACTGAAAAGATGGCGTACAAGATGGCCGCCAAATAATTAAAATACCCTTACTTGTTCACTAGTCAACCTTGACAAGTTTTCCCAACGGCATTATGTATTGTTGTGTGTGTTCATTAACTTAGCAAATGTTTACTACATTTTCACCTCTGGAAAGGTATAATGTTCAAGATGGCGTCAATGATGACCACCAAATTAGTCAGCTGCATTTAATTAAAAAGCACCTTACTCCTAAAGAAAATTCCCAACGGTTTTCTTGTGGTATCAGGTGTATTCAATAACTAAAAGTATAAAATAATCTGACCACGGGAAATGTTGAATTTCTAAGATGTCATCCAAGAAGGCTACAGAATTAATCAGCTGCATTTAGGAAAGAAAACACTTTACGTTAGAAGTGGATGTTAAAGGCAATACTATTTTCCTAGTACTAAGCACATGTAAAATGAACTTTCTTTGTCGTTTTATATGTTCTTTAAAACATTATTCATGCTGGATGTCAATGTTAAAAAGATTTCCTACATTGGAGGATGGACTGATGGACACGAAAAAAGAAGTCTTCAATTTGTTTAACAATAGCCGCTAGCACTACACCTGTGCGAAAATGATCATTTTCCATTTGGTTTGATGTGGGTTCAAAACATGCAGAGGTAACGTGGTCGGCTACGTTCATCATCATCAATAACGTAATAGAATTGACTGAATGTCTACTAACAATACATTTTGAGTTGTGTAATACAAGTTCCTAGGTAAAGTTGGACAGTCAACCATGTTAGCAGTATCAGTTGAAAGAAGACTCTAAACAAATATAACGGGGTTATATTTATTACCTAATAACAACAATACTTGATAAACAATGTGTTTTGCAGTGTGAAAACTGAATTTGATTTGAAACGAAAGAGTTGAGTTCATTAGAAATATATGAATGCAAAATGTCTTTTGATTTAAAGATGTATGCAGACAGTTTGTATATTGAGCCTATTTTTTTTTAAATATGGGAAGGTTTTCATGGAAGAGAGGACACACAATAATTAAAATCAGTACTGCTGTTACCTTTGTAATCTACTGTCATTTTCAACGTAACACATTTAAAGAGAATTGTCAGTCTGAGAGAAGAGACCTCAATCTCAATCCTCCTTCATTAATTCATTCTGTCACATTTTCCGGGTTTGATTTTTAAGCGAATCTTATATGTAACGATCAAGCAGAACTATTCGTTCATTAGCTTCTTGGAGTTTTTTCTCAATTTGTTGACAAAATCATTCAGCAAGTTTACCGCTGTTCTGTATACTTTCATCTTGTTATCGTGACTGAACTATAGCATCATTAATGACTATACTATGCAGTTTGTCCAGTTATTTCTATTCTTCTGCTTTCACTATCAGCAGCAACCTTTGTCTCATGCATCAAGGTAAATTCGTATGTTGGAATAAATATTGTCCCATATCGATTTCTCTGAATTTGTTGTTAACCTTTGTCTGTTGAATACTGTATGTCTATTGTCCTGAGTTCCTATATAGTATGCCAACTTCAGAATCACCTTTTATTACAGAATTGAAATACATCTTAGCCAAACTACATAATCTTAGGCCAAATGGATAAGCAGCAAGATTCAGAATACCTTCTTTCATTTTCTGATATGTTCATATGCACATATGTTACAAAAAAAAAACGTTGGAACACCTATGATTATAAATGAAGGAGTATTGTGCCTTCTAATTCAGTGGCCATCATTGACGCCATCTTGAAGATTATACCTTTCTAGTGGTCAGAATGTGGTAAACATTTGATATGTTATTAAACACACATGATTATATAAAATACCATTGGGAAAACTTGTCAAGGTTGAATAGTGAACAAGTAATGAGTATTTTAATTATTTGGTGCCCATCTTGTACACCATCTTGAAAACTCTACCTTTCCAGGGGTCGGTCAGTGCTATACTTTTAGTATGTTATTGATCACACCTGATAGTACAAAGAAACCATTAAGAAACCCTCTGTTGCAATTGTTTTGGGGGTAATGAGAGATTTTTCATGAATTCAGCAGCCATCTTTGACGTCATCTTGAAAATTGTACCTCTTCAGTGGTTAGACTGTAGTACAATGTTGATATGTTATTAAACACGTTTGATACAACAAAAAGGCGTTGGAAAGACTTGTCTAGGATGTATACTAAATGAGTTATGAGCTTGTTTAATGAGTTGGCAGCCATCTTGAAATGTATACCTTTCCAGGGGCTAGAAAAATTAAATAGAATTTTCTTCTCATTAAGCATATCACATCTATGACCAGATTATAGTGTCTGAAACAGCTTACCCTTTACTGAATTGCCTTACATTTCTTAGACAAAATAAAAACAAATTTCAAAGTATTTAATAATACCAAGGATCCTCTGAGATAGGGGCGTAGCTGGAGATTTGGGGTCACTTGAGGGTTAGCTTCTTGAGGGGCACCTTCCAGCATATAGGGAGATGTGCTATTGTATAATGTTAGTAACAAGTAAGTAGGTGAACTACTATTCATAAAGCTCTTGGCCTCACCCTTCCAAAGGGGGACCCAGTCAGCTATTTTAAATCGTCCCCGACACCTTCTCTCCAACTACACCCCTACTCTGAAAAATAGGGAAAATAATATAAATTAATAACTAACGATTTAAATCGCCCGGGCTCCCCTTTCTAGCTAGAGTCCCTTCTCGCAGACTCAATGTTCATAGATTTTCTGAAAAACAAGAAAGATGATATAAATGATTATCTTATAGAACAAAAGAGAGCATCCCTGTGATGAAATGACAAAAAACTTCTATCACTGGGTGGGGTAACTCCTTAAATAAGACTCTTTTGGAAGCCTTGGCTGCTACACTATAAAGACGCCCACCAAGAATGGGGTCACATTCAAATCTAAAGAAAGTGTATAATGTAAATTTTGACGCCATGCTTCAATGATATTATGGTTGAATAAGAGCATTTATTATTCCTTGTTAATAATCATTGCTTAGGTGCTCATGTTCTTGTCATCATACTGAATGAACTTGTATTTGTTATAAACTTGCACAGCTAGTGTTGTTTATGCTCTGTTGGGAAGGCAAAACTACATAGACTTACCTCGTTTCAGAGGTCAAAACCCAGAATGCCGGGGCTTCGGAAATGTGGTTTGACATAATTTTGCTGCCATCACGCCAATATTGAATAAAACAGGATTACCAAATAAACAGAGTTACAATATTTTATTCGAATTTGCTGCATTTGATTGGCCCTCCCTCGCCTATAGAGACTTGTACAAATATTCAGTTCTTAGGCATGGGCACAGGATAAGAACATGTAAATTATTGATAGTATCGCTCCAATTAATAAAGTCAGTACAGAACCTCATTTTTGTAACCTAAGCCAGATAGAGGTGTCGTTATGGAACAAAAAAAAACAAGAATTATGCATTTTGTCATAGAAGCATAAAACTTGGCACAAACATAGTTCAGGCAAAATCCTAAAATTCTCTCCACAGGTGCCCGTTTGAAATTACCTTCATGGCCTTGACACATCGCAGTCGAATATTATTACCTTTATTAATTTAGCTAATGGCAGTAGTTGTTCCCTATGACTCTGGTTGACCGAATATTGGCAAAAGGGTGTGCCATATGTTTGGAGGTTGTTGGAGCTGAATTCTGTATGAAACATTTACTGAAACAGTCCAACACTACTAAAACTCCAGACTAGAGTCCTCTCTCCAGCAATTTTGTGTCAGGATCTGATGAGTTCAGTAAAGCTCCTACAAAGACTTGCTCCGTGGTTCCATGTACAGGACCTTACGCACTACGCTCGATGGCTGACTGTGCACACCAAAGATGTGTTATAACTGCCCGAAAAGCCCCGTCAGATCAATGCCGAGTTAAAGGCCGGAATCTTTACAGTCAAAAAGACTTGCAAAGGATTTTCCAGCATTATCATTGATCATGGACATGAACAGGAGAGTTTGAAGGTAAAAGGGACCCGGTTCTGCCCCATTGGACAATTTACCAGTCCATATGATGTACTGCAAAGTTTTCCCGTGGAAGAATACGAAGACACTTGTGAAATGGATCAACATGAAATGCTGAAGCATCATGAGGACAATACAAAGACTCTAGAAACTTTTGCCGAGGAGGTTGAAAGTCTGAATCCATTCATGGAGGGCTGTGAAAATATCAAAACTCATAGAAGATAGAAACAATAAAAACAAGTCAAACACAAAGTAGACAATCTTTTCAATACCTTTACAGATGAAATACTCAAAGAGAAACTTGTCAGCATCTCTGAACCACCTAAAAAGAACAAACTGGCTCTTTTGTACAAACCAACAAAGAAAAAGAAGGAAGGTTAGCTCAAATTATCATCTGCTAAAAAAGACAGTAATCTATTTTCTAATCTTTACATGAACTGTCTAACACGAAAGGAAGACAGAAAAATTCTTTAAACACGTGTGGCGGATAGATCCCTCATTTTGTATGACTCGTCGTAAAATTCAAAATGCAATCTGATTAAGAAGATCGTGATCAAAGTCGAGGGTCACCATTTCTGTGGCGGATCGATCCTTCATTTGGTGAAGGATACAGGTGATGTTGATGATGATGATGATGATGGGACCTATCCTATGAGTAATTAAGTGGGAGAAACTTCGCCACTATGAGACTATTCCAACGAGGGCAGTATAGCTTTTTGCCGTGTACGGTAGGAGGCCAAGGGTTAACATATGAGTGCCCCCTTCCTCGTGTGTACGTGGTTGTAGTATCATTAGTAGTAAGTAACGAAAGCAAACCATTCTGAAGGAAAAAAGAGGGAGAAGAGATTCACGTAAGCAAGCCAAAATATACATGAACAAGTGAAATAAAATAACAATATATTTGGAGAACAGAACAAGGATTGAAACGAAAGTAAAATAAACATTGTGTTTAGAATATAAGAGGAGATTTATTTTGTGAAAGAGAAATACATTAGAGTATGAAAGAGGTAGCTACTTTGGGTATTGAATTGACAGTTATTAAGAAATGTATGCGTGTGTGTGTGTGAGTGTGTGTACTTGCAATGTGAAAGATACATTTGAACGTGTGTGTGAGCACAAGTGTGTGTGTGTGTGTATCTGTGTGTG
>JBAKGL012705141.1:0-11082 GCA_037178445.1 Onykia robusta | reverse complement strand
AGATGAGCTTTAAGGCTTCTGCAACCTTGTTTCTAGTAAATTTAGATGTAAAGGGAAAAAAGTAATAAGCAACTTGGGAGTAGATACAGAGTTCATTCTTACTTTTTGAGAGAGAATGATGAGTGTCTTAAGTGAGATCTTTGAGGACACTTTCATGATTGAAATTCAGGGGCACAATCGGTTTATCTTATTGCTTCTATAGAATTTGCATCCTACATGGATTTCATTGATGAAAAACATCTCTATATATAAATCAACCATAAATCATCCGTACATATCAGCCTTTTTAATACATTCCACGAGTATGAATACAAGAAATAGGAAGCCCAAATATATATATCTAATATGTATTGCACATCTAATATAGAAGATATTGTTTCCAAGTTTTAGACCTAGAGATTTGGGTCACTTTCTTCAAAGTGGTCATATAAAAATATAATTCATATATTTAGCATATTTTAACATAAAAGTTCTCAAAAAACAAGACATCTTCATTGAAAAAGGGGATTTCATATGAATATTATTTCGGCTAAAATAATCCGAGTTCATAAACCCATTGTACCCCACGAATGACAAGTGTTACACTTTTCAAAAATCTACAAAAAGCTGGCTAGAATTTCTTTTTAATTACGAAAACAAATTAATCAAACTAAAAATATATCCACTTCACCTGCAATTAAGTGTGTGACAATTAAGTTCTTCTCATGGTAATCTCACGTTTGATTCAAATTTTGAGCAGTGTCAATTTAAACTCCCTCTCATAAAGCAAAGGAAAGAATAAAAAATGGGTATTACACCTAAAATGCTAAAATCAAATATTCCCCGGCAGATCCTACATTATTTCGAAAGAGCAGGTACTTAACAATACAATGAAATTTTTTTAAAGGAATTTAAAATACAATCAATCGTTTTAATAAATCAGAAAGAAAAGTCTATATTTCTGCTGTACGAGGAAAAACAATTTTTTTAAGCCACAAAGAAAAATCAAATCAATTAACGATACACAGTAGATATTGAACTGAGGTCAAGTGTGATTGTGTAGGGATGTGTGTCCGTGTGTGTGTATGACATTGAATGAATATAAATCCAACAGAATGTGAAAATTAGGAGAGATTATGGTAGGGGTTAATATACTGCTCGTTATCAAAGAGAATTCACAGCAGACGAGTGACCTTGGTTATAAGAATAAATATGAGGAGGAGATGGGTGCTTTTCTTATTATATCGGTAGATAACTAGAGTATAAGAAAAAGCAGAAAATACATTACACACTAATACATAAGCTAACACCATTCTGAGCGAGCATGTGGACAGAAACCAACCTGATTCACCAATACAAATGCTGAGCAATATATCAATCCCTGACTGAATCTTTCAATTTTCAAACACACACACAAATTTATATATACATACATACTAGCAGGGGTACCCAGCGTTGCCCGAGTAAAACCTAACCTGAAAACAATGTGTTTCTTATTTCTTATTATCTAAAGTAATAGAATGAAAACCTAGGATTTACTTCCAATATGTCCTGTTAGTACTGAGTATCGTAGAATGATGGCATTACTGAAGTATTGATGAAAGAAATAGGCAAAAAGTGGAAGATTTCTCACCAAAAATCGGCTCAATATTTTCCAGTTTCGAGTAAAAAATATGGCAACAATAACGATTTTTGATGAAACATTGATACATGACAAGAAAAACGTTCAAAACTTATAAGAATTACTTTTATTTAATGAAATGTGAATCCAATTCGTAAGAAGAATGAATGAAGAATTTTTTCAACTAAAAAATGATGTTATCCATCTTTTATAACTGGAAATTATTGTACTTGAAAATCGCGTTTACACTGTTTTTTTTCTTGTCACTGAATGTGAATACCATGCGTTGATTTGCTAAGTATGAATAGAAATAAAACATTGTTAAACAGATTTGGTCTAAGATCTACATATCATGAATTTTCTACTTTTTGCTTTTATAACAATAACATTTTTTAACAGTTAGTAAGTAATTCATTTTTGACATCCGTTCCAGTTTAAAAAACTGCCGTAAGTTATTCGAATGTAAAAGATATATAGCTTAAATACTTTATTTAGTGCAAATCATAACCCAGGTATAAAAGAATTTATTCGTAATAAAACCTTTTACAAGAAGTAATATCTACAGATAAATCCAATAACTAATCGTTCAAGTCACTAATTCCCTAATTAATATGTTATATGATTATGACGATTATTTTTAATTTCAAAATTTTTTATGCTAATTTAAAAAATTTCTGACAACAGTGCTAAAAGGTTGTGTGAAATGGCGGAGTCAATGTAACTTATTAACGCTTTTCTTTTTTTAAAACTGTATAGAACATATTGTAATTATTTTTCCTTTTTTATGATTAACTTGGGCCAATTTCCTAAGATATGTATATTTTTTAAGAAGATATGTATATCATTGTAAGGTTTTTTCCCATCATATGTAGATTTTATGGGGACATTTGAAAGTAAGTCGACTAGTAACGTTTTGAAAATGTCTAGATTTTCGACTCTATGCTGTCAGATAATAAATAGCTGGATTTGAACATTACAAAATGGATTGAAAGATTAAAGGAACAAAATTACTTTCATTTTGATCAATATATAAATGAACTACTCACACGACAATTGAGTTTCACTTCCATGTCCTTCCGCCGAAGAGACGCTAGGTCGAAAAGGTGGGAAATTTTTTGTGTCCTGTGTATAGGTGAGTGTGTGGGGTGTGAGTGGCCAAGAATAGGTGAATTTTACTGAGAAATTGATGAGAAACCTGCGAAAACTATTGAAAACTGATCAATGTTCTCAGACGTTTATGACAATAAGTATGTATTATGTAGGTGATATTTTAAAAACATTTTTCTGGGGCCTCTGACAGTCTGATTGACTCTCATTTGAAATATTGTGACCTTTCCTGACCTCAAAATAAACTGAGTTTTCAAATATTATTACAGATAGTGACAGGCCAAAATTTTGGACACATGGAATTATAAAGGTTTTTTCAAGAAAATAATTATTTTCTATTATGGCTAAAAACCTATAACTGAGTTGAACATAGTAAATAATTAGAATACCATATGTATAAAGAGAAATAAGGTTATTTTTTTCTATATCTAAATTCATTGACAAAATCAACATCGAAGCACAAGTTTTGTACACATTCCAAAAATATGAATGAAGCAGAATAAAATTTGTAATTAGGAATTGAATTCTATTCTGATTATTAATTTTCAAATTTCCACCGGAGTTCAACCAGAGCACACCATGCACTAAGACCGAGAATTTAGAAGGTGTGCACCTACTTTGAACTAACGTTGAATTTCTGGCTGGCATGTGCAAAGGTTTTCACAATGGTGAAAGCAAAGGAGCTCCTCTCAAGAAGTTTGTAGTGTGATAATTGACTGTCATAATCGTGGAATGGGATATTGAAAGATCTCCAATGATGTCAATATCCACATCAGTACAATTCACTGTTCATTTAAATTACACGCAGACCAATTAAATTGTTGGTATTTATGCGTGGGAGGGGGGGAGATTGGCAAATCAAATAGAATTCAATTCCAAATGTTTTTCAGTTTCATTCAAATTTTTGGAATGAGGACAAAACTAGTGCATGCCACTTAGATGTAGATTTTTCGCAGGATGATTTTGTCAATAAATTTAGGTGTAGGCAAAAATTTCCTTATTTCTCTTTATACATACGATATCGTAAGTATTTGCGCTGTTCAACTGAAGTTTTAGCTTTGCAGCCATAATGGAAATTTTTTTTTTCAAAAGAACCTTTAAAAATTGCATCTGTTCAGTACTTCAGCATGTCACTGTATATGTACATTTTTTAATTGACAAGTTGGAAACCCTTTTGAATGCTTTATTATCGAAAATACATTTCTCTTAATTTCTGAAAATGTTTTCAAACCAGGTTTGTTGATCTGATTTTGAGAAATCAAATGAAATTTCCCATCTAAAAAGAAAGGACACACTTGAGGCCATCCACAGCCTGCTGTTCACGCCCTGTCCCACCTCCCCCCTCTTCTTACTTACACCCTGCCTCTATTACTCACACACATATCAACTTCCTAATACATCTACACCTCCCACCCTATGATGAATATTCCTACTGCTACTACTCTATTCATCGACTGATACCACTCCTTTACATCTCTCCTTACCCCCAAACTTCCCAATACAACTTCACCTCCTACCTTACCTTATCATACATAGGAGTTACTATAGGAATTTACCACCGCCAATACTATATGGGCTATATCTTTAAAAACTTTTATTTACACACTGACATAATTGTTTACACCCACTATGTGCTGTTTACTGAGTATCGTAGGAATAAGCCAAAATGAAAAAGTGGACCCCACATCCGATAACCATCAACTGTCATGTTTTATGCAAAAAAAAATCAAAAAATCGCTTAATTAGCATAGTAAATATTTGCACGAAAATATCAGTAAATTGAATGAATAGTGTGTTTGTTATTATTTCGAACCATATACCAGTGAGTGAAGCTATCACCCATTAGGTCCCAATCCCTCACTTGCTTGTTTTTCTAATGAACTAATCTTGACAAAAAACAAGCATTTTACGGTAACAAAACTGAAAAACGTTTGGCATTCATTTCAAGAAAAAATGATAAAAAAATCATTGAGTTCCGATTAGAAGTCGTTTACTTTTTATCACTTAATACGGATTTGTGCGTTTGATGCTTTAACATTGTAAAAAGAAATGTTAAAAGTGGATCTAAGTGTGAATAAGAAACATCCTATGAAAATCTTTGAATAACGAAAACATCGAAGTGAAATCATCCGAAAGTTTATTTATAGTAGGAGTGTTGCCAACTCCAAATAGAAATATTCAGGCGAAACTGCTTTCAGAAAATGGCTAAATCGGCTGAATGTTTTCCACTCTCGTCAACTTTTTTCTATTTTTGGCCAAGTTTATTGCTAAAAATAATGAAATCATGTGTTTATTTGAAACGTAAGTAAATCAACTAATAATGTTTTAAAATGGCAAGATTTTTGGCTACATGAAAACAATACATGTGGCTTTAATCCTTCCTGGATAACAGAACTTTTAATAGGAATTTATAAAAGAAATTTAGCTTGAGTTACTTATGTTATTTCTTTCGTGGATTAAATCCTTTTTAGCAAAAAAGTAAGAAATGCAAATCGTTGTGTAAAAATCAGAAAAGTTCATTAAAAATATAAGAATTGTTTAAAAGAATATGAAACCATAAGAGGGGAATTGATACATTTTATGATTTATTGCTTAAATGCTTTAAATAAATTGAGAAATATTAGATAAGTACTCACACAATAATTTTGTTTTCATTTTCATATTTTGAAGTTAATTTTGATTTTAATGTCCTTTCTACAAATGTAACACCAGCCTGCCTAATAGATGAGAAGGTAGAAAAATATTCATGTGTGTATGGGTGTGTGTTGAGAGGGTGAGGGTGGCAAAAAGTAGGTGAAAAAAAATCAAAGAAAGGTATAGATAACTTAATCCTATAAGTGAATTAAACAATTATGACAAGTATCATAGAATGAACTGCTGATATTCTAATGGAATTTGGGGGGGCTTCTGACTGACTGATTGACTCTCATATGACCTCAAAGGTGAGCCTGTGGAGTCAATATTTATTGATTATCCATGGTGAATTTAGAGTCCATGTGTTTTGTGGTTATCGCGGAGAAAAAAGACAGAAAAATTAATAAACTGTGTTGTCAAATATTAGAATAGATACATATATATAGTACTGTGCTTAAGTCTTAGTCCACCTGAGGCTATTGTAAATTTCTAATAATTGCCAGCTTATTAATGTTTTCTACAGATGAAACATTGGAACAGTTGGAGACATTTCCATTCCTAATTTTAATGGAGCTCAGCCATAGAAAATAGAATCTCATACCCATGAAGATGGTGAATTGTACTCATCCCTTCCTTTACGCATTGAAGAGAAGCCACACAAAATATCAACTATGTACAGTATCTTCTTGAAATGAGAGTGTTACCCCTAATTTCTAGTATTCTTGTCTTGAAAAGGTTATTTAACCAAATACCTAATTGTCCCCCCCCCCTCCGCAATTCTTATAAGTAAATCCCTTGGGTATTTATAAGCTGCCTCCTAGGTGATACTGCTCACTAAGAGTAGTTGTGACAAATGTCTGTACATCATTCAATCCATATGTACTATTCAGATTATTACCAGGACCTTTGAGTAATACCTCAAATATATCTTCCTTCATATTGGTAGAAACTGTAACTATTCTTTGCTAAAACTATGTGATATTTACAGTTATTTTCCACCAGGCAACAGTGGGTATCCCTGCTTGTACATAATACATTGAGATAGTTCTACATAACATAGATTCACTATAAGTGGATTGATACAATCAAAAACGTGTCATAGAAACAAGTTGATTTCAAACACAAATAATCAACTGATCAAAAGAAAATAAATGTCACTGGTAGAAAAACACTAACATTAATTCTTGTGCCAATTCTTGGTCAAATCAAACACAATTGAAGTTTCTTCTTCTTCTCTTTCTCCACTGTGACGGAAATCTCTCCTCCTTTCATTGAGAAACTGTTGAATCCTGCTTCTTGGGGGCCAAATTCATTCACCAACTGTAAAAGAAAATTTTTTTTTTTAAATCTTGTAAATTCATAATTTTTTCTCCTTCAACTTAATTTTTAGTTTCTTTCATGACTTTGAATTGATCGGTCATTCGATGGCCAAAGTTCCTTTAAAGCTTTGCAATGAAGTGATATCCTTAGAACGACTTCTTACCACACGAGCGTGATGTGCCGCATATCTATAGTGCATGAATACAATATATACATCTTTTGCAATCAGTTCACAAAGGAAAATAACTGTGCACACAGTTTAATCAACTAAAATAATGTAGTAATTACCATTGAATCATTGAAGACCCGAAAATTGTTTATCCGATAACTACCAAACATGATTCTTCTCTCTTTGAGTGTGAGGGTGTGTCTGCAACTCACCTCCCTCCTGGTCCCATTATTGGGGCTACAACCTTTAAAATGTGCATGAGTACACTAGACTCCATCTCAGAACATTATTATTTTTTTTCAAACTATAATTTTTTCGATCTCTGGTCATTTTGGACCAATTTTCTTTAGATGAATTTTTTAAAATAGATATTTTTGTTTTTAGATGAAAGTCTCCAAGTGACCGTGTTCCTAATTTTAGGGCAACAAACTTGAAACTTTGCATGAGTACATCACTAGACACCATTAAAAACATTTTTTTTTAAACTGCTTTTTGGGGTCTCTATGGTCATTTGGGACTCAGTTTAGATATTTTATGGACAATTTTAGGTAAAACGTCTATTTTTTACTATTTAAATTATTAGTTTTCGCTATGGCGATTCATTAATGTGAGGTATGGATATTCTTAATATTACAATATATTAGAATTATAGATTTTGGAAATAATATCTTAGTTAATGGATTCTATCAAATTGTCTGTTTATCAAATAGCTCGTTTGTGATTGGTGTTACATTATTAATTCATTTCATTGCATCAAATAAAAATACGAAATACTCACTAATGGTCTAATTAATGGAACAACAAACTGAATAACTTGTTCTAAGCATTGAATAAAATCTTTACAATTCAATCCGTATACTTATATCATAATAAAATATGCCAATGCAGTTTTACAAGTCCTAAGAGACGAGAGGCTGTTAATAAATTATCTTCAGGGCATCCATACTTTTCTGACAGGAATAACATATTGCTCAACATAAGATTGTGTACATTGAATATGAAAAATTAGAGGGTACATTGCTTCCACCCCACCCCCACACCGATTATGAAAAATTAGAGGGTACAGAGCATAACTTATTTGCGGGGGATGTCAAACACCAAGGAAACAGTATAACAAGAAAATACCTTCCTGTGTAACTTACTTGTATTAGTTGTCTTCCCTTTGGAGAAACACTTGTGAATCCTCATTATGATGGAGCTCATGTAAGTATATGTAACCAAAACTCTGTCACCATGATGAACACACGCACATTGAAACATTGCTCTCTGTTTTCAGCTGCCGAAATAACTACAGCATCTAGAGAATGATAGAAGAAAGAAAGCAAAGAGAGAGAGAAAGTTGTATTTAATTAATGTGTGGACATGAAATTTCTAGAGTTTTGTCTGATCAACTTTAATAATCCACTGTAATAAGACAACCCTAATCCACTTAGTCTTGTGTAAAAGAAAAGAAAAGAATCTAACATTCCATTCCTCTCAATATTTTAAAATGTATCACAAAATAAATGCTATTAAAAAGTACGGGAAAAACAAGTATCGCATATCAGGTGACCTTTTTTAAACTAGTGTCCATCTTGATGTTGACAGGACATGGACGTAAGAAATAAAAGACTGATGAACGTCAAACAAATCTGAAGATACTGGCCCACGATATGCAGACATGTTAAGGTTACATGTTAAGGCTACATGTTAAGGCCTGGGACTATAAAGGTCAGCAGAAAGAGAGACAGAAGATAAACTAGCAGGGAGGTAGCGGACAAGACAGAAGAGCTGAGACCTTAACAAGCATATGCGATAAGCAGATACCCCCCCCCCCAGCACGGGGCGCACGGTAGAAGAAGAAACAGAATGAAAAGTTAGATGGTTTAGACTAGTCAACTAATAATTTAATATGCTTACATAATATAATAAGATATATAAAATAAATTATTTTAGATACAAAAGCAAATGTGTCCTTCCTTCATTGTTCCTGCTTAAATAATTATTAGCTTCCAGAAATCTCCTGACCAGTCTACACACAAGCTGAACTCTCCAGAGCAAGCCCAGACTCTACACATCCTGAAGTTACCATAGATGCAGCGACGCTCCAGCCAGAGACCTCCCTAAGACACAGCAACAACGAGCCAGCCCAGGGGGCAAAAGAAGGTATGTACGTCCATAAGGGATCATTAGCAGCCTGGCAGAAGTACGAGATACCAAGCCCCCTGGCCAGGCTAGGCCCCAACAAGTTGACTAGGAGACTATGAAAGACAAGCAGTTGAACAGGGCACCAAGTGTTAGGGGAGGTTTAGAATGTCTCAGTCGGGACTTTCCCTAAAATAAAAAAGAATGGAAAATGAATAAATTAAACAATAAAAACAATAAAAATGAGAAAATTCCATGATGTGAAGTTCGATTTTTCAGGAATATAAGATGATACTATATAGTCAAGGTATATGAATAACTCTAACCTGGAATATTGTAATTAAAGTGAATTACAATCTTGTCATTTTCAATTCTCATGGACATTATTTGATTATATGAGAGGAAAAAAGAGGATAGAAAAAACAGAATGACATTCGAACATATGAAAATAAAACATTGAGTTAAACTGTCAAAAGATTTCTTAAAAAAGTACAATATAAAAGAAAAAAACTAAAAATAGGCAGTAAAAAAATGAATAATGGCGCTGACTTTTTCATGATTGGAACCCACTATCAAGTCACCTTAAAGCAGACATCTTACACTGCGTCAAACTAACAGGTCTTACATAGCATTACAATTTATTTTAGAAGGACACCAGGAAGTAGTAGAGTTTGACCCTGCAGCAGTTGGACTTGTGATCTTTTTAAAGCAAGGAATAAAATTCAGTAAATAAATTGCATGTTGATTATTTTTAAGAGAAAATGAAAGAATATGTCAGCTTCCATCCTGTCAGTCTATTAATCGTTGGAGGATTAGCCCCCTTTTCAAACACGTCCACTTGGGACAGTGCACGTAACAAGAGATATAAAAATGGGGCTTTAAGGAGAATATAGAGAAAAGAGTTTTAGTTTAGAAAGTAAATTAAGACAATGTCGCTAACGTAACTAGGAATTTAGGAGAGATAATTTGTAAAGACACAGATTGAGATCTGTGTGGCGTAGTAATTCATTGACTTTAAGGGCCGGATCTGTTATGCCAGTAAATGTGACTTAGTTGAGAAAAAAAGCCTACACGGATTTACATGCAGAGGACACCTAAGGCTAACTTTCAACCAAGAGCTGTGCTGGGCGGTGTCATATATAGGGAAGGTAAACCCACCAGGGTTCGCTGCTAGAAGGGCTGAAGAGGTTCAACCACAGTTGTGTATTTCAATATGGCTACTGAGTAGGGAACCACATCGTTAGGTTGAGCCCGACAAGTTGTTTATTTTGGACCTTCAAACTTAAACTAAATTTAAATACACTTTCAGCAGCTTTTAGTTCAAAGTATATTTTCTGTTCTTCTAAATTCAGAGAATGAATTAATTTGTAAAAAGTGAACAAAAATAGAAGACGGAGGGAAATCATTTTATTCTTATTTTGTTAAAAGATGTTACGACCAATTAATAGAGAGACAAGGGGGAAAGATGTCTAATTTGGTACAAGATAGATTGTGCATTAGATAATGCCAAAACGCTTGAACCTTCAAACACAAAATAAATCTTTGGGACTATTCTGTTTCCAAGATTCAGATCGGAATGCATTATCCACAGCTTTTGTGTGTTAGAAAAGCGGGCTAACACTCGGTCCTTCGAACACTCCAGCCATTAAAAGACAGACAGGGAAAGCTGTCTATTTTCATACATGATACGATTTGTGTTAGAAAGGGGGTGGGGGCTAACACTTGGTGCTTCTAACACCTCACCAACCAATAGACTAACAGGCAAAGAGAGTTGTCTATTTTCATACAAGATACCTTGTGTGTTAGAAAAGGGCACTAACACTCCGGACGTCGAAACACTCCACGAATTAATTGACAGACAAGGCGGAAAGCTGTCTATTTTCATACATGATACGATTTGTGTTAGAAAGCAGGGCTAACACTTGGTCCTTCAAACACTCCAGCCATTAAAAGACTGACAGGGAAAGCTGTCTATTGTCTATTTTCATACAAGTTACATTGTATGTTAGAGAAGGGGGTTAACACTTGGTCCTTCTAACATTCCACCAATTAATAGACAGACAGGCAGGGAAAGCTGTCTATTTTCATACCAGATACATTGTGCTAGAAAAGGGGTCTAACACTTAGT
>JBAKGL012694038.1:0-11083 GCA_037178445.1 Onykia robusta | reverse complement strand
GACCTTTTCTAAATTCACGCTCGGATTTGAATCAGCAGCACTGATGAAGACCAGAATGATGGTCGAAAAACTTTTGCCCAACAAATCCATGAAATAAATTTTCATATTTCCTACCTCTTTTTCCACTGTGTCATTTTTCTCCAACATATATATATATATATACATATATACATGCCGGTATATACAATGGACATTTAATTTTGTTTTAAATATTCAAATATTGTACTGTGTCCAATACACAGGATCTATAAGTACAGGTGTGCAGACATCTAACAAAGCTCAGTATGGACAGTTATGGGGCTTGGATGAGGTGCAGAGAGCATTAGTCCTCCAAATACCTTTGTGAAACCATTCATCTTATCGTCCGGCATAAATGATATTCTGATTTTACTATAATCATTGAAAAGAATTATGAGATTCTGCCATTTTTTATTTCCTTTTGAAAATCTTTTTTATCATTTCTAGAATAAAGGTTTGATGCCTATAATGAGGCTAAAGGCTTTAATATTTCAATCTATAAAACAGAATTATTCATCTCATCAGTCAGTATCGATGGAATCTACAACTTCTTTAAGTTAAACAAATTAAATATAAATGTCTCATTTTGTTGCCTTTAATTGGGCTTAGGATTTTTATTTAGGTGATGCAGTGAGTTTGCACCCCCCCCCCCCTGCAAGATGAACAATGAGCAATGTGTTTGTCTGTAATCGTGTTTCAAATGAGTAAGGACGTTTTTCAAGACACTTTCTGGCCTGTTGCAAAATTAGGAAATGTTTTTTCCTCATTTGAAACAACATTTCAAACAAACTTGTTGTTCATTGTTCAACGGGGGGGGGGGGGTTACCTAGCTCACTACACCCCATTCACTCCGACATGTGTAGTACAAAAACTAACCAACATAGCTTGATGCATTTTCTTTCATACAAACGGTTTCAATCACAAGCACTCTAAGTCAGTGGTTACCAACCTTTTTTCCTCTATGACCCACCTCCATAGCTGAAAAGATTTAATGTTGTCCCATACTATTAAAATAAGGTTCTTTCGCATATGTATAATTATATTCTTAACTGTTGATTGAATCTTGTAGTTGGATCAACCCCCCACCCTCATTCCATACAGCTTATTATAATAAAATAAATTTAATGTTCAAAAGGTATACTATTATTTTGTTAAATTCATAAATTTTCCAAAATTTAAGGTTTTGAATCCAGGAGAAAAAAATAAAATAATTGAGAAATAATATCAACAACAAGAGCAAAATGCAATCATGTTCTAATTTTAAAAACATAATTTAATCTGAGCCTGATGTTTACTGTTGAATATTTTGATTTCAGGTTCTAATTTAGTAAGCTTCAGAATCACCCCCCCCCCTCCTGATTTTGAGACATCAAATTCGGTTTCTATTTTTTTTATAGTAAGTCACTTACAATACTGAAACCACACTCAAACAAATATGAAAATATAATTGTAGCTCCCTTGCCAAACTAGTTTAAATTGGGTATTTGGATTCTGCCTAATCACAAAGCCACATATTGATTCCTTTCCCTTGAATATAATTTTAACAGACTCATCATTCTGTATTTCAGCAAGTTATTTTTGAAACTTAATATCCTTTAGGAATGAGGGTTTGGAGGGGAAAAAACATTTCTTTTAAATCAGAAGATCTAACCCTAACTCATGGATCAGTATTTACAAATGATCTACAATAACAAGGGTAGCATCATCTGTTAGCTCCTCACACCTATTTAGCCAATGAAATGAGTAAATATTCATGAAGAAATGTTTTTGTTATAATTGCTAAAATGAAGTAAAGCCAAAAATCCTGGTCTTTGAATCCATAAGTGTCATATTTTCGCCTTGAATTTGATTATTTAATATATTCAGTTTTACAAAAATCTCAGCTCAGTAATTCACAAAAGATTTGTCATCAACGTAAAGGAGTTTCATTTCAGTGTTGCCATTTAAAAAATCACACAAAAAATCAAATAGTTCCACAAATATTTTCAGACAATTAGCTATTGGCAGCCATTGTACATCAGTGTGACGCTCAAATCTGTTTGAAAAACGTTTATATTCAGCATTCACTTCAATATCTCATTTAAAATCTGGAGAAATATTTTTGGGAACTAAATTTTCTGCGTGAATGACAGTGCACATGCAGCATTTCTGGATTGTCATCCTTCATTAATATCAAATAACATTTTTCTTTCCCATCATTACAGGAGTATCATCTGCAGCACATGATATGATATGTTTTCATTGGTATCTTATTGTCATTCAAATAGATTGTGTGCTTCTTGTGGTAGAGGTAATTTCTAATGTTTGGCAAAACAACATCTTCTCAGCAAAATCTTCTTAATTAATACATCTTACATATACCAAATATATCCCTTTTGTAACCCTTACCGACTGTAAAATTGGTTGCAGATGCCCATAGTAACCCATCATTTCCACTAATAGTTCTGGGTTAAAAATCAAAAGACAGGCCAAGGAAGGTTGTCAGTTTCATAACATAATTGATAATAGATTTGAGAATCCTCAGTGAAAACAGAAATACATTTAACAAGAATAATAAGATAATGGTTCCGATTAGTGCACAGTTTGTAGAAAAAGGAAATGTTGGGAATCAATCAAACAATATTTGAATTTATCTCAAGATTTTTAGAACTAATTAGTTAAGTCTTAACACAACACAGTTCTGAGCCACAGAATGCTTTTCCTATTGGCTACATTGGGCAGGACCTAACTATTAGATGTAGGTTGTGTCTTTTTAATCTATTACTTTAGTTTGATCCACATTCGCTAATTCTTTTATCTCATTTATGTGTTCGCCTTATCCCTCAAAATCAAAAAGATTAAGGAATTTACGACTACCTGGTTGTGGACATGAGTTGCCACGAATAGTTTCAGGCCACTTATCCATTTCTTTTCAACTATTTACAGGTCTCCTTTTCTGTCTGTTAATATATATTTTAATTGGCTAAGTCTACACTGCGCAGAAATCCGTCAGTTAAAATCCAGATTTGAAAAAATTATCATTTGGGAGATTTGAAATTACGTCATAATATGGTTTTAAATCTTGACATCTTGGTTTGTTGTTCTAAAACTTGCTAGAACATCAGTTAAATAGTTTTTGCAAAAATACAACTTCTTTTGTCCGCACAATATTAGCTTTTGTGTTTTAATGGAGATCGAAAAACATTGCAGGTGGAAAGATGATCCTGTAACAAGTCTTGTTCTAAGCTTCTGGACGACCCAAAATGTGCAGATGATTATAACGAGGATTTCTTCAAAAGGATCAGTGTAGCAAAATCTTCATTCCACCTTAGTGTTTTGGGGTCCATCTGCATTAAAACCCAAAAGTGGAACATATTCCTACCTAAATATAAGCAAGAAAACATGGTACCTTTCCATAGCTTATAGTGCATTTTTTGTTTGTTTTTTCTTTTAAAAATAAATTATTATAACAAAATCTTTCTGGACTAAAGAAAGGAAATTTGTAATCGGTTCAGGTTAGCTTGTGTACATTTCATTTATCTTTCTTCATTGTAAAATTAACGAGTTTGTCTATTTCAGGATGTTCCGCTTTTTGGTTTGGAGAACAATGTGATAAACAGTGTCACTGTGCCGACAATAGTGACTGTCATAAGATGACTGGAAATTGTCCCATGGGCTGTGAAAGTGGAAGAAGTGGTTCTGACTGTCAAAAATTAAATTATGGTTTGCAAAAACAAGCACTTTTCTTTTCCTTTCTGAAGTTAAAAAAAACATTAAAAAAAGTATTGAGAATAAGTGGATTCATGTAGAGACAGTAAATCCTTCATAAAATGGACGAATAGGGGGAAGGGGTGTCCATTAATGCCGAAAGTCTGTTAAATCCGAATGTAACCTAGGAAGCCATCATTTACCATTTTTAATGCAAAAGAAGCTTTAACACAATATATAACACTGTACAGTATAACATTACACATTTAGTTATTTAGCAAATGAGCATGTATTGTCTGTCATGCTCTTACATCAGTGATGTCTGGTGAGATGACTTAGTAAAAAGAGAATTTTATGTTATACTTAACTTGATAAATTGTATCTTTACTTAATTTTACCTTTAGATTAGTTTAGTATTCAGGAAATATTGAACATAAACAAGAAAATGCAGTTCTACACAATGTTTCTGATATTTTATAAGTACAATGCAACTGCCAAATTACTTATTGCCATGGAGATCCATCTTCTCATAAGATTTATTTCAGGCTTATTTAAAAATATTGGTTATTATTAAAAACAAAATGAAAGATAAATTACAAAAATTTATTAAGAAATAAAGCAGAAAAAGGTCCATCAAATCTCAATGTTATTCCGGGTCCATTAAATTGAGGGTTTAATGTACTTTGTTGAATAACACGATTTCTAGATTGCAATATAAGTGCTCAAGAAAGGGTGACTCTTTGAAGACTGGAGTATCAAAATATATATCTTGAATATTTTTTATTGACACTTCACTATGGTACAATACTGCAGTGGAAGAATCTATTATTTTTTCTCCTCTCTCCGCTTGCCAGCAGGAAATTCCGAACATAAAAGCACGTATTATGTCATCTATTGTTTAATATCAAGTCAAGAATGTACTATCAACAGCGTTGAAGCTTTCCGCCATATTTAAAATGCTTCAAGTCAGTTCATTTTCACACTTTTTAAACTTGTAGATTTCTTATCAAAAGTGCGTGGACAGCACTTGAAATGGGGCACCGGTTTAGCTGCTTAGTTCTTCTCTGAGGTTCTGTCTCAGTTTGCGTCTAAATTCTGTTCTATGTAACCTTTTGGGCCTATTTATAATCTCTAAAACTCCTACACACTACACTGACCCCCACCCCCAGTAACTAACACCTTTCTCAATCAAGAAGACATAGAGTTATACTTTTTAAACTTGTATTTTTAAATACACAAGCAAATTGATAAAATTTGTTTAAGATATTTATGGGATTTGAATCAAACACTCTAATATTTCAAGGGATGTCAGGTAGGTTATATGCAATTCAAGTTATTAAAATATATCTTGCTAACTTCAATAAGACAGTATTATATTGTATATCTTGTTTTCAAATAACTTTCTCTGTTGATACTGAAGATTATAAACAATCTTGACAAAATCAAGGAACATTGCAAAACATTTGTCTTTGCAAATTAAGCTAGGAGATATCTTTAATGATTTTTTCACAATACAGTTGCAGGTGATAAATCTGAAGGTACACAAATTTGAATTTGAATGATGAATATGAATTACCTACTAAAATGCATTAAAAAGGAATCACCACTTGATCAAAAATGTATTACTTTATGATTCTTACAGACATCAAACATGACTTTAAAATTAATGCAAACAATTTGGGCCTTAGATCAGTTGTGAATGTACATAACCTACAATGATAACGTTGTTTTATTCAAATATTACTTTATATTAACACTAGTAGGGATACCCGGAGTTGCCTGGATGACAGAAATGAATAATCAGGCGAAGAATAAGTTCTGTAATATATTTACACATGAAAACTATTACTGAAAAATAATGAGACACAGAAAACAGATGATGTAGTCCCTTAGTTTGACGGGGCTTCATGGTAGAGAACATCCGTGCTCCTCCCATTGGGTGTCAGTATGAAAAGATTGTTAGGAGATCCAACCCTAGAACAACCCACATAAAGCTCACCATGGGAAAGCATGGAGAAGTGAGGTTGATCCCAGGGATCTTGAGAGATTGTCCCTGTGCCTTGTTGATGGTCATGACAAAGCTGAGTCTTACTGGGAATTGGATTCGCTTGAATTGAAAGGACAAGTCTGCTGGAATAATGGGGATCTTGAGGATGAAGACATCCTCCTGTTTTTCTACCCCAGTTAGGATAGTGGCCTCGATGACATGTGGGAGGAGCTTCATAACGGCTAGGCAGGTTGCATTGCACAACTTCGGATGATCAAGATTTCTCAGAAGCATGATGGGCATCCCAACTTATATAAAAATATTTTGATTCCAACAATTAGCAGCACCAAATTATGATTGACTAATCAACTTTATTAAAAGTTTAATCCAATAATAATTATTATGAAAGAAATCTCAGTGAACTTCCGAACACAGAGAAAAGAGAGAATCAATGAAAAGCTTTGAATTCCTCCGTAAAACAAATAGAAATATTTAAGACATACTCACCAGATTGAATTTAATTTGAATGCAGTGAAACGTTGTGCTCATGTTTGTAATAAAGGAGGAGAAAGCATTTTTTACGTGCATGTGTATGTGTGTGTGTGTGTGTGTGTGTGTGTGTGTGCGTGTGTGTGTAGCACGTCCGGTTGGGAAGGTAAGTCAAATCCAGTTAAAAAATGAGAAGAAAGTGTTAAAAAGTAGTGAAGATGAACGATTGTTGTAAGAGAAATGTCGGTCATTCAACAGAAAAATATAGATGCACATAGTTTAAATTTTTATTGGTTTTAAGAATAGTATTGATGAAATATGTCTGTCATATGAGCTCTTGTGCTCTTATGTCCTCTAGAACATGAATTTTCATTAATTATCCATGGTGAATTTTGAGTCTATTCGTGTTGTGGTTATCGTGGAGAAGAACGGCGGACAAATGAATAAACAGAGTTGTAGAATATAAGTATAAATGTATCTATCTATACATATGGATTCAGATTTATATATTTTGCTTGACTGAAGATGTTCATATAACGCAAATATATATTTTCAAGTTAATAAAACAATCACTTTATTTCTTACAGATAATGTTGCTTTGAATAAGGCAGCTAACCAGGACACCACACTCAACAACGGCACCATCCTTGTCAATGGTACCTGTAAAAGACAGCATTTTGACTTTTCTGCCAATTTGGCTGTAGATGGCAACACTGACCAAAAGCCTGAACGACGTTCATGTATGCAAACACAATTGGCAGGAAAATCAACTTGGTCAGTTCACCTCAAAGAAACATACAATATATATCAGATAAGAATATATTATAGTGATTCCGATAACAGTAAGTTTTCAGTTGATATATGTGCATCTTTCCATATTTAACCCCTTTCTTATTAACCTTTGATGTGAAAAGCTGCCAAAAGGCCTTGCTCAGGGTGATCACAAATATTGCAAGTTTGTTAATGTCAGTAAATGGAATTATAACTATTCTTTCTCAAACTACAAATACTCAACCCATGCGTATACATTTAGAATGAATGGAAATCTATTAAGTCACATGATTATTAACTTTGTTCGGAATTTCTGAGATGTGGTATTAGTATTACTATATACTGTTGTTCGGACTACACCTGAAGAAGGCCGGAGGCTACAACGGCTGAAACGTGGTGTAAAAGACAACCAAGATGAGGATCTCAGTCTGAACAACAGTAAATAGTAACATGATAATTGTGTTCAATTTAGTGACAGAATAAAAAGGAAACATGTGTTTTTCATTTTCGTCATTAACTCTATTGAACAACAACATATGAACAATTTCCTTTCAATATCATCTGCCATCTTTTAGGCAACTTCATAATTCCATCCACCCAAAACAGCTTATCTTTTGCTGCAAAGAACATTGCTAGATAGCTTTTGCAGTCTTCCAGAGATTGGAATTTCTTTTAATAAGACAATTACGTTAAATGATTATCCAATGGCCCAATATTTGATTAATAATGACGGATGAGGGCAAAATTGCCTGCCAAACTCTCTCAATTTTTCCCTGGCCACCAAAGAAATGTGCAGTCTAGCAATGTTTATCCTGATGGAATATCACACCCTTTCTCTTAACGAATTGCGAATACTTGTCTTCAATTCAATTCAATCAGAATCAGCACTTGTTTGAATCAATTGTTTAACTGTCATGAATAACCTAAACCCAGCAACAATGTTTAAACTGGCCTGTTGTGGGCAGCGATGATTTATAATATTGTATGTATTTCCTATCTTTTTAATATAAAAATGAATAATAAGCAAAGGATCAAAATTATACTTCAAAAGCCGTTTAGGGTTAGCGTTCGGGTTAAGCTGTTTAATTCAGAAAGGTTTTAATATTTCTTTTATTTTACTTTATCTTTCAGTCGAGGATATCCCTGGATTTGACGTTTATGTTAGTTCCAGCTTTTGTAAGAGAATTTCAAAAGATATGTGGAAGGCTTCAAACATCATCGACATTTTCTGCTCAAGTGAAATAAGAGGAAATTATATTGAAATAAAACACTATTCTAACTACCCATCTACAGCATTACATATTTGTGAAGTTGAAGTATTGCGTAAGTATCAAACACAAATATAACACAATTACTATTTGAATCGCTCTTGTTGTTTTAGTGCCTTTATTTACCTCAGTCAACAAAGTTGAAAAGAGGTATATGTTTTTGGTCGTGTCTGTTGGTTGGTTTGTTGGTTGGTTGTGTAATGTCCACCCTTCCAGAAAATTTGAATGAAATCTCTTCATAACTTTTTGAGATATTTTGCCGACGGGCAACAAATGCGAACCAAGCAACCAACAGACACAACCAATTACGTGGACCTCTTTTTAACTTTCTTGTTGACATTGGCAAGAAAAAAAGGAAATAATAAAGAAAAATCTATGACATTGATTATTGATTTTTCAGACCAACATCCTTTGTAGGTTTTTAAATGTTTAAAAAAAATAATGTTAATATATGAAAAAAAGATACAAACAGCAAATATAAAAGTTATGATTGTGATGATGCTCATCCTATAACTAGCGACAGTTTGGGGGTAGTATATACATATATAATGGAAACTCAATTTTTTTTCAGAATGTTTACCTGGTTTCTATGGCAACAGATGTGTTAATAGATGTCCAGAGTGTAAAAACTCATCCTGTAACCAGAAGACTGGAAAGTGTCTCTCGGGCTGTGCACCTGGCTATAAGAAACCTTGGCTCAATCCCTGTACAGGTAAGATATATCATAGTAATGACTTTGCATCCTTGTGGAATGTAATATAAACAATAACCTGACCTGCTATAACAACCCACACACTATATTAGACTATTCTGAAGTGAACCATTCACTCCAACCCCCCACTAAGTTGTTCCCCTATGAATTATATGATGATAGGCATTAATATATCTTATGCGCATACATGCAATATATGTTTGTATGTTTATCTTATACACAAATATGTAATACAAGCAAGGAATCTTGGCATTGCCCAGAGAAGAAATAACTGCACATTTGACTATACAGAAAGAAAACATGCTTTTTTTAATATATATATTTTTACACAACACAACCAGATGGGTGGGGGTGGCGCATGTCAAACATGGTTTGAGTGTATTCAGTGTACTAACTGGCTGGTTGTGCGTTTGCATGGGTGTGGCATGGGTGTGGCATACCCTCTGATAGATTTGCGCATACTCCCGGACAGACAACCTGTGCAGATCTGTATGCAACCTCAGACAGGTCAATGTAGTCTGTGAAACTTTTAGTTCAACCCCTATTGAAGTGTTTGAAAGAAGAAGTTTGTATTTAAGATTCTGATATTAAATTTATAAAATGTCTTGCAATACTAAATGATATTTAGCAATTGTTCGTTTGTGAGGACAAACATTTAAATTGTTATCGAAATTGACTACGAATGCACAAAAGGGCTAAACAAAGTGATTTGACTGAAACCATATACTCTTGTCATGACATATTCTCTGGCTGCTGTTATATATTTAGTTTTAAAAAGAAATTTACACTGTATTTTGATTTTTTTTTAAAACAACAGAAATTACTAAACAGCAAATATTGTTTTTGTTTTTTTCCAATTCAGAAGCAATAAAAAACAGTGGTCTAAATCGAATACCATTTCAATAGGTTTAATGTCTCTTGTGAATTATCTTCATAGAAATGCAAATAGACTGTTTGATCTGAATTTAAGATTAAAATAGGGGTTTCCTGACCGGAAATTGTCTTACAATTACTTGAAAAATACCCTTGTCATACGAAAATTCATTCAAAATTGAATATATCCTTAGATTTATACAAATGTTTTTTTGGACTTCTTCTTATTGTTTGTGTCGTAAACACGACGTTTCGGCCGATCCGTTCTTCGGCCTTCTTCAGGTGTAAATTGCAAATATGGTGGTGTTAGACAGAAGGTTGTCACGTTATAATGTTGGGTATTTCTTCTCAAATCTTACCTTGCTAGGCTTGGATTATTTCATCCTGTCCTTGTTGAGTAGTGGAAGCAGCATCGGACTGAACTTGTTTGACTAATGCATATAGTCAACATGTTGATGTGTGCCGCTTCTTTTATTTTCCTCTGTTTCCCAGCAACGCTCTCGGTCGATAATGCGGGTTTCTTCCCAGAGAAGAGAATGGCTGTCTTTTTCTTTCCAGATTTTATGGTCGGCCATGCAAGACTATTTACACCTGATAAGGGCAGAGGAATGGATCGGCCGAAACATTGTGTTTACAAAACAAACAATAAGAAGGAGTTCAATAGTTCGAAAAGACATTTGTATGTTCATGGCCCTTCTCAAGACTATAGAAAATATATCCCAAGATTTGTATAGAAATCGACCCATTAACATATTTTTGGTGGATTTTTAAAGGTGCATGCTTAGATTGGGCTGGCATTCATAGTTCACAGGTTCCAATATAAACATGCTTTCAAAAACAATTATCTCCGGATTTATATTAAGCTCACAAATAATATTTATAGTTTTGAGGAGGGTCGTGAACACACAAATGATTTTTCGGACAATTGAACTCATTCTTACTGTTTGTGAGTTGATAATGTTCAACAATCTTTTTAAAATTCATAACCCAAAGATTATTACGATATACTTAACAGATTTCAAGTTACATATGTGTTAATAGACATGCGCCCTTTTTGCAAAATGTCTGTGAACGAACTTTCTTTCTGGATTGTAAAATTCTACTTTTGAAAAGATTTGTTCTGAATCGGAAAAACAAACAATGTGGTTACATTGTTTGTTTTGTTTATTTCCCCTCACTATGATTATCTTATGAATTACCGAGAAAATAAATCAATAAAAAAGGAGGGTAAGAAGATGTAATCGTTCTTCTCTATGAAGTGGTTTTGTCATCGGGAAA